>CAUYQU010076476.1:0-65195 GCA_963574635.1 Cheracebus regulus
AGCCAGGGGTGGTAGTGGGTGCCTATAATCCCAGCTACTCAGGGGGCTGAGGCGAGAGAATTGCTTGAACCCAGGAGGCGGAGGTTGCAGTGAGCCGAGATCATGCCACTGCACTCCAGCCTGGGTGACAGAGCAAGACTCTGTCTCAAAAAAAGAAAAAGTACAAACCACTTGAATAACATTTCTATGAAAATGAGGGCATCTGGCATGTATAGTCTCTAGGACATTCAGCATAGTTTGGGCTCTTCTAGTAACCATCAAGACATGAAGTCCTAGTGAAACCCTGTCTCTACTAAAAATACAGAAATCAGCCAGGCATGGCGGTGCATGCCTGTAGTCCCAGCTACTCAGGAGACTGAGGCAGGAGAATCACTTGAACCCAGGAAGTGGAGGTTGCAATGAGCTGAGATTGTGCCACTGCACTCCGCCGTGGGTGACAGAGTAAGACTTGGTCTCAAAAAAGACGTTCTAGCCCTGGTAGCGATGGCATCCCATGAGCCTACTTTAAAGCACAGTTTACAGAGAAACCTCACCTGTGGTTACGTCATGCACAAACCATCTCCTTTGACTCTAAGGAGTTTGAAAACTCTCAAAGTATCAAAATATTTTAATCTTAGACTAACTTAGAAACAGTTATTTACATACATTTAGAATTATAAATTGCAAAGAGAAATCTCCCAAAGCCAAAATACTTATAAAATATTACTAAACATTCAAGCAAAAATATGTTTTTAACCAAACTAAATTTCTCAGCTCAGTGGCCTGCTGATAGAATATTGATTACTGGCTAAAAACCACATTTGCAGAAACTTTTAGAAATGTCTTTCATGGCCACATAGTATGTATTGAGCAAGTGTAGAGTGAAGCACTGTACTAGGAGTTATCTAAAATAATTCATTTAAATAGAAATTACATTGAAACATTTGTGAAAGACATTTAATAATCCACAAAAGCTGCACAGGAAGTCCAGTAAGAAGTGCTAAGGGTAATGTTGGAGTGATCGAAGTAACAGCTGCAAATTCAGGAATACTTAGAGAAAATTTCAGACTTCAGAAAGGGGGCAGGAGAGTCCTCAAGTGTTTTGAAGGCTAAAGGTATGAATTTGGTCCAAAACTGAAAGGAGTGACTTTGAGACCAAAGCACATATTGTGAGTAGTTGACCTTCAGGTTTGCATAGCTGTTCTGCAGGCTAAGGATGATGTCAGTTATCTGGTAACTGAAAGCTTTTTATAATTTGGTAGCAACTAGAGGCTACCACAGAACCACAGAGTAATTTTTTTCTTTTTCTTTTTTTCTTTTTTGAGAGAGTCTCCCTCTGTCACCCAGCTAGAGTGCAGTGGTGCGATCTCAGATCACTGCAACCTCCACTTCCTAGGCTCAAGTGATTCTCCTGCCTCAGCCTCCCAAGTCGCTGGGACTACAGGCGCCCGCCACCACACTCAGCTAATGTTTGTATTTTTAGTAGAGACGGGGTTTTGCCATGTTGGCCAGGCTGGCCTTAAACTCTTGACCTCAGGTGATCTGCCCACTTGGCCTCCCAAAGTGCTGGGATTACAGGAGTGAGCCACTGCGCCTGGCCCACAGAGAGTCATTTTTTTTTAAGTAGTTGAGAAGCTAGAGGCAGGGGGGTCTGTTGAAATAATTTGCATGCAGAATTACTGGAGCTATGATTGAACGTGAAGATGACAGGCCCAATTTTAAAAAGTAATAAACTAGGATGAGGGTTGAAGAGATGGGGTAGAGTGAGTTTAAGGTTATAAGGCTTGGAGGGACCAGGAGAAAATGGCAGCTGTCAAGCACAAGGGGAAACTGAGTCAAGCTGAGGCATTCTTATGAAGAAGATCATGAATTCTGAACAACCAGTCTAAAAAATAAGAACAGGCTTAGCAAGAAGGCCCAGGGCTGCAGACCAAATGGAATGTGCGGACTTGGAGGTAACGAATGCCAGAACTCTGGGGTGGGAGTGTTGGCTTCAAAATTCATTGACAAAGTGGTGGGGGTACCTTCAAATGTGAGAGGTGCTGTCAAAACCATCACCAAGGTTAACAAGACCATGTCCTTAGCATGGGTGTCAGAAAGGACAGTATGCTGATGTGTCTCTCCCAGGCTGTCAGTCATCCTGAGAGCTTATCCTCAATTCTCCCAGAATCCTCAAAAGTTACCAAAGGCAGAAAAGATGTGTTCCTCCCACGAGTCCAGCTTTGAACCAATGTCTTCAGAGAGAGGGGAACAGGTTTCAAAATTCTGACCTTGAGAGCTAGAGTGAGAGACGCCCCCTCCAGCCCCGTTTGGATCAGGCAGGCAGTTCACATCCACCTCCAGAGGTAGCTGGGGCTTCAGACATTTCGTTTCAGTTCCAGGAGCAGAGTGGGTGAGGATAACCTCTGGCCTAGACAAAGGTTGGAAGGATTTCCCATTCTGACGCCGAGACTTGGCACGCCTGTTCTGGAACCATACCTGGAAGAGGGGAGGAAAAAAAAAAACTGCTTTTGGTTGGAGTTTTTATGCTAACATTATGTTTACAGTTCATAATAGTAAGTTGCAGTTTAACATCCCCTGGCTTCCTCTCCAAAGCACTTGGGTTGAGGGTTAGAAGCTCAGAGCACCTGGCTCCCAGATGCAAACGCTGGAACAATGCCTCATTCTATATCTTCTTTAGTTAGAGACATTTTCATGAAAAATGGGGGTCACAAAAATAGAAGCACTTAGAATTCTTCGAAAAAACTGCATTTAATTATTAAGAAAATCAGTTTTTGAAGGTCTGTAGTCCCTTGTCAAACTAATCAAGGAGGTATTTTGCTCAAGCCAACTGTTGAGACTGACAGCTGTATGACGACCAGGAGTGCAGAGGAAACAAGTCCTCTCTCCCAGTGTTTAGATGAGGGCTGCTCCTTAAAACTGTGTTTGGATACCAAACAAGGTGCTACAGACAGACAAAAAGGTAGACTTCTCCCTACCAACTCTAAGATTCTAATCTAATTACTTTAGACGACAAACACAGCCGGGCGCAGTGGCTCACGCCTGTAATCCCAGCACTTTGGGAGGCCCGGGGGAGTGGATCACCTGAGGTCAGGAGTTCAAGACCAGCCTGACCAACATGGTGAAACCCCATCTCTACTAAAAATACAAAAAATAACTGGGCATGGTGTCAGGCGCCTGTAATCTCAGCTACTCGGGAGACTGAGGCAGGAGAATCGCTTGAACTGGAGAGGCAGGGGTTGCGGCGAGCCAAGTTCCAGCCACTGCACCCCTGCCTGGGCAACAAGAGCAAAACTACGTCTCAAATAGATAAAACACACCTTGCACTAGATTTTTCAAAGTGCCAACAAGCTCTATGTGCTCCTCGCTTTACCACAGGATGCTACATCTTTTCAAATCCAAATCCCAGAACGCAACACTTGCTAAGAAAGCAGCATAAGGGGGTAACCTGCCGAGCCAGCCCTGCCCGCTCTCAGCTACCATTCTCGCGCTCAAAGCCAGACGAAAACCCCAACTGTCCCTCATCTGTGTCTTCTTCCTGGATAAGGAAAAAGTGTAAAACTTATCCTCTTCCTGCTGGGAATTACTGTCTGGCCATTTCAAGGGATCAGGAGCCTCCTAGAAGCCGTTATATTTAACAATGAGAGTTAGAAATCGTTCAGTGCAGGCCTGAGTTATTTCACATAAGCCTCACAATCACCCTGTGCAGCAGGTGCCGACATCACCCCTATTTCAATCTAGGACACAGAGGCTCAGGGGAAGCACCTTGCCTGCAACGTCCCGGGGGTGTGGCCTCAGGGGCCCGGAGTCCCGACCTTGACTCAGCAACGCCTTCGCCCCAGCGCGCACCTGCGAACGCGGCGGACCCTCACCTGGATCCTGGACTCTGGGAGCAGGGTGAGCGCGGCCAGGCGCTCGCGCAGGTGGATGTCGGGGTACCGGGTCCGACGAAAGACGAGCTCCAGCAGCTGCAGCTGCTCCGCGCTAAACGACGTGCGCTTGCGGCGCTGCGACGCCGACGGGGCGGCCGCGCCTTTGGGGGGCGCAGGCGAGCCCAGGCCGGCGGGGGTCGGCGGGGCCGGCCCGGGATCCTGGCCCAGGAAGCCCGCGAAGGGCGCCGGACTGGGGCCGGGCCTGGGTCCCGCAGGGGGTGCAGGGAGCAGTGCGGCCGCGGGGCTTGGGGGCGGCAGGAGCGCCCCGCTGGCGCAGGGGGCCCGGTACGCGGGGAACGCGGCGCCCTCGGCGAACTGGTGCGCACGGGACTCAGCTGCGGCCATCGCTCCGGAGCCCAGCGTGCCGCCCGGAGGGGCGCGGGCCCCACTTATACCCGCCCGGGCGGGGGGCGGGGGCGGGGCGGCGGCGCGGCGCGATCAAAGGTGGGCGCGGGGAGGCCCGTGTCTCCCCGGGGTGCGAGCCCGCCTGGCCCTGCCAGACGCTGGGGAATAATCGCTTCCGCCGGCCGCGGGATGCAGGAGGGAGGCGTGAACTTGGGTCCCGGCCGCCTCAGTGTTCTTCCCCGCCCACCCGCCCCGCCGGCGCAATACACATCCCTGAAAGACTGTTTGCCCGGGAGGGGCAGCCCCGAGAAGCCCGGGTGCGCGGGCTGCTGGCTGCAGAACTCCCTCCTCTGGGTCGGATCCCCGATCAGAGCAGCGGAAGGGTCTTGCCCGGCCTGTGCCTCACATGACCCGCATTGCCCCTTGCCTTGGTCCCGCCTGTCCTCATCAAAGCTATTTATTTACCACCCCTGCTATGTGCTAGACCCTGTACCAGGTTGGTCAAACAGCCTGGCCCCTGAGTTCTGCAAGCCTCCCTGACACATCCTGAATCCAAGGGTGGGGGGGCGGGGGTGAAGATAAAGGGATTCACCTCGAAGGGGGAGCACATTGCTCCTGATTAAATGAATTGTGGAGGGGGGAGGGTGTTCTGGCTGGAACGTACCTGGGCCCACAAATAAGGATACCCTAGGTAGGGCGGGGTTGGCAACATGCCACATTAGCAGAGGAGACGTGCAATTTGGCCTTTCTGGAGATACTTAATAATGCTCAAGACCGGTCTATTGGATGGGTGGAGATGAAAGCCATCTTATGAAGTTCCCACACGCTCTGAATCATCATTCTTTCCTCTGCCCCCTGGGGCTCTGAAAGCTCCCATTTTCTACTTTGTGCTATGGTATGGTTTCTCTATCTGCTTCCCCTGCTAGATTATAAAGTCTTAGCAAGCAGGAACCCACGTCTCCCTTTCTGAGTTTACTGAATGTCTACTTTGTACACCTTTTCTGCGCGAGGCATGATGCGAGGCCTTTAGTGAATGTCTGTCGAACTGGATGTCACTGAGTCCTCCTTATTGAAAGAGAATGGTCCACCATGGCAACTGCCCCACCACAGTGCAAGAGCTCAGGAGAGGAGCATAGACGCCCAGGTCTCCTTGCTCGCAGCACCTGAGCACTGATTTCACCCGATCACTCCCTGTGGCTGACTGGATCTCTTTATTGGGAGGTTCTTTGAGAGCACAATCCCTGTCCTGTCTCTCTGCATTCTGGAACGTCAGTAGACAGTCTCAGAGTAGCTTGGATCTTTTTATCATGGGTGGACTTTCCAGGTGGCAAAGCGGAAGTTATTCTTGGACCTGCTGCAGAGAGGAATTTAGGGCTTGATTCTTTCCTGGTTAGGGTAACAGGTGGGGTGGCAGGGACTGGGTCCTGCGCAGCCCCTGAGGCCCTTCTAAGGCAGCTGATATACTCACCACCTGCTCCTCCATCTTCCTCCCACCCCTTCTCCCTTCTTTCTCCTTCTTCTCTTCCTTGTTTATTCCTTTGCCAAGTCATTGAGGTTTTCATGCGGGGAATCAGAGTTCAGGAATATTTTTCTGTGCTCATTCATTCATTAGTTCAAAAAAACAAACGTGTGAAGCGTCACTGTGCCAGGCCAGGCTTTGTGTATGTTACTCCTATTCCAACTTCACAGATCAGAAGATATGCCACAATCCACACAGAAGCCCAGACAACTCTCAAGCCAGTGTGCCCAGCCAACCTCGAGGCATGATTCTCATGGTCACATGGAGCTCCTTCCTCTGTCTCCCTCAGGAAGAGGGTGAAGCCTGGCCCCACTCCAGTCTCGGGGTTGTCATCTTTCAGGCACATTGGGTTCCTCAGGTTCCTGTTTGCAGGCTGCAGTGATGGATGCGTTACTGTATGTAGCTACAGGGACCAGGAGGCCAACCCCAGGAGGACACTGGAGGTTTGCCCGCTGCTGGCCGCCAGCTGAAACTTAACAGCCAGAGATGGCTGAAGCAGCCCAGAAACTCTACCCAGGAGCCAGGTATCATAGGAATTCTTCAGCCCACTGTGTGGAACTTCACCCCATTTCCCTGGGTCCGCTGTCCAGGTCTGGGTTCTCTGTCCAGGCCTCGGTCCTCTGCCACCATCTCCTCAGTTGTGAGGGGCCCTGGAGCCTGCCCGTTTTGTAATTGCCAGGGACATGGACCTGTGGAGACAAATGAAATGCTTGCTCATCACAGAAGCAGGCGGTAGTTCAGTGAAGCAATCTAAACATATAGGTAAAGCAATCTAAACTTGTGCTAAGAAATCCCAACATTCAGGCCAGGCTCAGTGGCTTGTGCCTGTAATTCCAGCACTTTGGGAGGTTGAGGTGGGCAAATCACCTGAAGTTAGGAATTTGAGACCGGCCTAGCCAACATGGTAAAATCCCATCTCTACAAAAAATACAAAAATTAGCCAGGTGTTGTGACACACACCTGTAGTCCCAGCTACTTGGGAGGCTGAGGCAGGAGAATCACTTGAACCCGGGAGACAGAGGTTGCAGTGAGCCGAGATTGTGCCACTGCCTTCCATCCTGAGCAACAGAACATGACTCCGTCTCAAAAGAAAAAAAAAGAAATTCCAACATTCCCTTTGTGGTTTGAGAATCCTCCAAACTGACTAAACAGGGATTATTTTCTTAAGAATGTTTTCCTGGGAGTTTGTGTTAGATAATTATCTTCTATAGTGAAATATGATTTCAGCCTCTCCCATTCTCTCCTCCTTTTGCTCTAAGTGAAGCTTTTATGGAGTGTGTTTGTATGTGCCTAAAAAACAATGTCTGCAAGGATACAGTGGAATGTCAGGGTTGGAATCAGTTCAAGTATTATGATACTACAAGTTTCTTTAACATTGTCATTTGACTTAAACCTCATGTATTAATAGTTATTTTCTAACTAAATGAACAAAGAACTCACTTGGTTTTCTAACCATACAATGCAGTTCTTCTGTAGAAGTTTTCTGGCTCTCTGCGGGATGTGGTATTGACTGAGAATGTGTCACATGTCTTGCATAAAGTCATACTGAGCAAGGGTTGGAAAGGGAGACTTTTATACCCTTCAGGAATGCTTTATGATTATTTTTTAATCATGTGCATGTATTATTGCTATAAGCACATTTTTAAACCCCAGTTTTTGATGACTAAAAGTAATGTGGTATTCTGGTCTGGATCCTGGAAAATAAAAAAGACACTCGTGGGAAAATGGTAAAATCTGAATTAAAAAAAAAAAACTAATTTTACAAAACTAAAGCAGAGAACGCAGTGTAATACACCTGGAAAGATAAATTACTTCTCAGATGGGCCTGGTGGCTCACACCTGTAATCCCATCACTTTGAGAGGCTGAGGCAGGCAGATCACCTGAGGTCAGGAGTTTGAGACCAGCCTGGCCAACATGGTGAAACCCCATCTCTACAAAAAATACAAAATTAGCCGGACATGGTGGCACGTGCCTGTAATCCCAGCTACTTGGGAAGCTAAGGCAGGAGAATCACTTGAACTTGGGCAGTGGAGTTTGCAGTGAGCCAAGATCGTGCCATTGCACTCCAGCCTGGGCAACAAGAGTGAAACTCTGTCTCAAAAATAAGAAAAGAAATTACTCCTCTATGCAGGTGGATTTCCCATTTCACTTGGGATTTTCATTAACTAAGGTTGGAAAAATAGAAGCCATATTGGGTCTTTACAAAATCACTGCTGTGTATTATACTTCACTTGAAATGAAAATGACTTGCTACTTAGCTTTTCTTTGATAGACACTTACAAACGCAAAGTGGTTTTCACTATAACCAAGTTCTAGATTCCTGACTCAGTTACCCCCCTGCAGGCATACAATGGGTATGTGGATCACATATCCATTTGTTAATTCTTCAATATTCATTTTTTTCAATAGGAAAATGAGAAGAGCCCTATCCTTGGCAATATAATTTTTTAAATAATTATTGCAAGTTATTTTCCCAAAACAGATACTCTGTGATATATAAAGCTCCATAAAGTGCATTTTTCTACAGAAACACATCAGTTGACCAGCTCCAGCATAGCAAACTGAAGTTCAGGGTTAGCTGAAGACAGAAATCACTGAGATTAGGATCTGGAGTCCTCTCCCTCCAGCACCTGGGCGAGCTCACCATTTTTGATTTGCTGAGAGCTTTTGGCCATTATTTACATTTAGTCTGTCAGTAACTTGAAATAGACACAAGGGAAGGCAAGGCGAAATAGAAGACGATCCTCAAAGATGCTTCCTGTATGATGGGGGAAGGCCACTAAATAAAAGAGGTAGGAGGGAAAGAAAAAACAAAACACTATTCTCTGGATTCGGGGCCAGCTCTACAGTAGCCCAGGCTGTGCAGGATGGGGCCACTCGGGGTCACTGTCCCGTTCTGCATCCTCAACATTTCCCACCACGGTTCTTGTCACTGAATCACCCAAATATCACAGAGGCCTGTCTTTCCTCCCCAAGTGCTAAGTACTCTCTTCCCCGGGCTCTCTTTGTTGTTCAAGTCAGCCCCTCTCCACTGCCTAAGACCAGGCGCGAGAGCCTGGGTATTTATTAAAGGGAAAACCAGGAAAAGGCAGCCGAGGGGAGTCGATGGCTCTGCTTCCACCTTGAGATCCGCAGCACTGTGTGCCCCTTTGATCCTGGCCTCACTTTGATTTCCTCTCCTCTGGCTGCCCAGGCCTCCGCAGTTCCTGAAGTTTATTTCAGAACAGGTGGTTACAACAGACTGAAAGACAACACCCCGCAAAAGGTATTAATGTGCCAGGAAAGTGATAAAACGTTAAGAAGCCTTTGTTCTTGTTTATCCAGCACCATATACACGCAAAACCAAGAGCACAATAGATGCTGAACCCAATGTGTTTTTTAAAATAGTGATTCCTTTTCTTCCTCCCACTATTTCTGTCCAAAGCCTCTTCTCACACAGAGGAGTCTTTCACAACCCCCATCCACGCAGTTAACCAATAAAGTTAAAATCACATTTCAACCTCAGAGAATGGAATACTGAAGTTTTCCAAACTTATGTCTGAAGGATACTTGAAACAAAGAACTGAAACAACTAGCAGGATATTCTCAAAGCTGACATTTGACGGATACTTCTTTCTTCAATGTACGTACTGAGCACTTGAAATGGGGCTACTGTGACTGAAGAACTGAATTTGTCATTTCATTTCAGCTGATTTGAATTTACGCACATGTGGCTACTGGCTCCCATATCTACCAGCGCAGCTCTATACCGTCATCCAGCAAATCACCCTTCTTTGATAACTTTTTTATTTTATTTTATTTACTTTTTTTTTTTTGAGACAGAGTCTCACTTTGTCACCCAGGCCAGAGTTCAGTGGCATGATCACAGCCCATTGTAGCCTCAGCCTCCTCAGGCTCAAGTGATTCTCCCACTTCAACCTCCCAAATAGCTGGGACTACAGGTGTACACCCCACGCCCAGCTAATTTTTGTATTTTTTGCAGAGACAAGGTTTCGCCATGTTGCTCAGACTGGTCTGAAACTCCTGGGTTCAAGTGATCCACCCACCTCAGCCTCCCAAAGTGCTGGGATTACAGATGTGAGCCACTGTGCCCAGCTCTGATAACTTTGTATGTGTTTATACATAGAGGTATCCAGTTGGTACAAAATAATACACTAGACTTCAATTCTAGACTCTCATTTTTATGGTTTAATCACCACTCTGGATCGTCAAAGTGGTTATTTCATTTTATTTTCTTTGTCTGTCACTGTGTCTGTCGCCAAGGCAGGAATGCAGTGGCGCTATCTCAGCTCACTGAAACCTCCGCCTCCCAGGTTCAAGCAATTCTCCTGCCTCAGCCTCCCAAGCAGCTGGGATTACAAGCGCATGCAACCACACCCAGCTAATTTTTGTATTTTTAGTAGAGACTGGGTTTCACCATGTTGGCCAGGCTGGTCTTGAACTCCTGACCTGAGGTGATCTGCCCATCTTGGCCTCCCGAAGTGCTGGGACTACAGGCATGAGCCATCACGCCCAGCTGGTTACTTCATTTTATACCTGAAAAACTCCTATAGATTTGGCTAAAAGTGTGTTAAATATTATTGTAATTAGCTGGGCATAGTGGCACACACCTACAGTCCCAGCTACTCAGGAGGTCAAGGTGGGGGGATTGCTTGAGCCCAGGAGGAGTTTGAGGCTGCAGTGAGCTATAATTATACCACTGCACTCCAGCCTGGACAACACAGCAAGACCCTATCTTTAAAAAACAAAAACACCTTACTGTAGCATTCATAAATTATCTTTCTTCAAAAGTGACCATTTGAGGTCACTTGCTGGTTAAAGAATTATGATACTACTAAGGAATAATGATACAGGTTTCTTTAACATTGTCATCTGACTTAAAGCTCATTTCATTCTTATCTAAACCTACAGCGAAACTCTGCTGGCGTTCTTTGACTCTCTGTGGGATGTCACATGATATTAAGTTCATGTGTATCACATATCTTTCATGAAGTCATACTTGGCAAGAACAAGTCAAGAGAGGGGCATCAAAAGAACACAGAACCTGTCAATATCTCTCTTTCCTGCTCCCAAATATTTATTTACATTTTTATTTAGTGACGGAGTTTGGCGCTTGTTGCCCAGGCTGGAGTGCAATGGCACGATCTCAGCTCACTGCAACCCCCACCTCGCAGGTTCAAGAGATTCTCCTGCCTCAGCCTCCTGAGGAGCTGGGATTACAGGCACATACCACCACAGCCAGTTAATCTTTGTATTTTTTAGTAGAGATGGAGTTTCACCATGTTGGCCAGGCTGGTCTTCGACATCTGACCTCAGGTGATCTGACCGCCTCAGCCTCCTAAAGTGCTGGGATTTCAGGCATGAGCCACTGCTCCTGGTCCCAAATCATTTATTAAAGTGTTAGCAGACACCAGAGTAACCTAAGGTAAAAAATTCTGGACTCTGCGTCCCAGCCTACATGCATTGGGTGTGTATTTGCAAAGCATTGTCTTTTTGGATTTCCTGCAATCGCTGGGAGACATCCTGCAGGTAATATACCACTCTAAGTTGATCTGATCCAACACAAGTCTTGGTGGATCTGGGATATAAGGAGACACTGTTAAATAGATCTTCATTCATTTCAGTGTGCACTAGGAAGAGGTGCTTTTAAATCACCAGTTCTACTCTCTCAAACAATTGGGCATTTAGCCTTCAGAGTAACCTGAACTTTCTGTACTCATTTAGATGGAAGAGGAAACAACTTTGACCTCTTCTTCTTTTACATTGAACTCGTGTGCTCCAAGCACCAACTCCTGCCAGGCCAGGCCCTGTGCTGTACAGTACATGAGAAGGATCTCTTCTGTTTAGCAGCCTGGCTGCTTGGCTGAGTGGCCCACGGGCACCGAGGAAGCCCATCTGACTCAGGTAACTCACCCCTCTCTGGAGTTTCCCTTAGACCCACACTCAGCTAATTCCCGTATATTGCCCAAAATTTGTGTTCAATTTGGGTTTATCACTTGTATAAATAGTACCAAAGAGAGCCCTGTTTATAACACAGTTGCCTGTTCCGGGATCATGGAAAGCCATTAGTACTCAGACTCCGTTCTCTCCATATCATTTCCCACTAAAAGAAGAAAATACTCCACTGAGAAATGGCTCATTGTAGGCCTGAGACAAAAAATACACAAGCCCGGGTGGGGCTCGGTGGCTCACACCTATAATCCCAGCAATTTCAGAGGCCAAGGCAGGATGATCGCTTGAGGTCGGGAGTTTGAGACCAGCCTGGCGAACATGGCAAAATCCCATCTCTACCAAAAACACAAAAATTAGCCAGGCATGGTGGTGCGCGCCTGTAGTCTCACCTACTTTGGAGGCTGCAGCAGGAGAATCGCTTGAACCCGGGAGGCAGAGGTTGAAGTGAGCTAAGACTGTGCCACTGCGCTCCAGCCCGGGCATCAGAGTGAGACCCTGCCTCAAAAAAAAAAAAAAAAAGAACCACAGGCCTGGAATAGTCATAGCTGAAAACAAGAAAACTGTAGCAATCTACGAGGTAGCAGACACCCTCCATAAATAATTTGAAGAGAGTCCCACTGGCCAAACATAGAACAGTGTGAGCATCGGTAAGAAAAATAATAGCAAGAGTCTGAAACACGTTACATGTGTTAAAATCCATTATTTCGTGATGATCATGGGGGATAAAAAACTGATCCCCTTGGAAGATTCTAGGGAACAAATCCTTTATTCTGCAAACTAGTAAGCCAAAAGAAGGAGGCAAGTACTTGTCCTGACTTTTCTGTATTACCACAACTCCAGGTAAACAGGCTGATGATGAAGAAGTGTCTCCTTATGGAAGTATTCTGCTAGGAAATGAAGAAGGGAGGCTGCAGTTAGCCCCATTTTGCAACCTCTGATGAAATAATGGGCCTAAGCAATGACCCTCGTGGCTACCAAAAACTGCTTCCCTGCAGACGTACGCAGTACCACCTATGAATCATTCTTGCCAAAATATAAAACCAGAATTGAAGCCAGCATTGGAACTCACTGCCCATTCAAAAGAACTGCAGGGAAAAAGAATGTATTCCACATCACTGCAGGAATACAATCAACAAAAACCAGACTGCTGCAGGGTCTACAGGAGCAACAGCCAGCTGCTTCACCAGGTCATCAAAGCAACTGCAAGAGAGCGAGATAGAAGAAATAACCTAGACTCAACAAGACCTAAAAGATACATGAACCAAATGCAGTGCTTGGATCCTGATTGAAACGAACCATCTGTAAATATTTATTTCTAGGACAAGTTGGGACATTTAAGCATTAGATATGAGATGATGGAATTGTGGTTAATTTTCTTTTAGTTTATATGGTGATTTGGGGGTCATATTTTTAAAAGCTTCCTTGTCTTTTAGAGATATATGCAGAAATTCTGGCAGATGAAATAATAAAATGTCTGGGATTTGCTTCAAAATAATTTAGTTTGAGGCTAAGGGAAGGAGGGGAAATGGAGAAGAAAGGGGCGGCAGCTGGAAGCTGGGTCGTGAGGATTCATTCTATGACTCTCTCTACTTTTGTGTATATTTGAGATTTTCCAGAATAAGAAGCTAAATTTAAAAAAAAAAAAAAAAAAAACAGTGTCTTTGAGAGAAGTGGAAGATATTGAGCATGAGAACAAAAGTAGCATTTTGGGAAGCCAGGACTTCTGGTCTGAGGAAGCACTCGCTTCGTGAACCCAGAGGAGACCCGCCAGCCCCAGTGCCTCCTGTGGAGCTCCGGGCTGGAGGCGTGCAGTGCCGGATGCGAGCATGACATTTTCTTGGGGAATCTGTCCCAGGGCAGGCTGCACAAGCCACAGCCAACAAGCCCTAGTTCCTGCGCCCCCACAGAACACCTGGCTGTGCGCGGTGTCTGGGGAATATGGGGTTGGCGAAGAGGTAGGGGCAGGCTTGTGTGTGGAGGGGAGGCTATCTAGATGAAGGGAACCAGGGCCAAGCCTGAAAGGACGCAGGCTTTAGGTAGGCGGTGAGAAGACCCTGGGAGCAGAGTGCGAACAAAAGTACAAACACAGAATGTGCCAGGCCTGCGGAGAGCCAGCACAGCAGGCAGGCCGGGGTCCAGGCTTGGAAGACTACTACGCTCTACCCCCAGCACAAGCATGAGGCCAGGGGGCATGGAACCTGAGGACCAGCGGCCCCAGAGGAAGATCTGGGGCACACAGACAAGGAAAATCAAGGGGGTCGTTTTTCTTTCCACAAACAACCCTTTACCTGGGAGGTCCATTTCTCCTGCCTTGTTGTCCTGTGCAAGTTTCTGGGGGCTCTGGGCTGAGTTCTGGATGTCTCCAGGAATTGTATCTTACCTGCTGTTAAACTTACCCCCCAAGTGGGGCACTGGAGGCTATAGCAGTGGCAAGATGGCCGCACAGTGGATCAGCTTAGAATTGTTCATGTAGAAGTCTGGGAGAAGGGAGTCCCCTAACGACAGCCCCGAACAGTGGCCCTCAGTGAGGCACCAGAAACACACTCACCAGCGGGCCACACAGCGGGGAGCTCTAGCAGGGATATGGGGTGCGCAGGCCCAGGCCTTGCCTTGGGGAAGCAGCTGGGGGCAGGGGACTGCTCTGGAAGGCCACTCCCACCTCCTGCACACTCGGGTCCTGGGTTCCTGGTCTAGAGGCACAGACTGGGGCAAACAGGCACTTCTTTGGGCGATGCTGAGCCCAGGGGTCCAGCCTGGGAAATTTCCAGTTGGGTGGCCCACTCTTGGTCCACAGCAGCAGGAGAACCTCCTTTAAATTTTCCACGTTGCCTCCTGCAGGCCTCACGGAGGATTTGCCAGGCGCTGCCCAGCCTGGAAGTCCCTGAGTGGCTCTCAGAGGCACCAAAGACAGGCCTTTTATGTATGATTTCAGACAGGTGGCCTTTTCTGCCTGAATTCCATGGGGTGGAGGATGACCCAGGTGTAATGAATGGGCTTTGGAGGCACCAGGTTGTTGGAATCAGAACAAGATGGACCAAATCCAGGGCCTAGCCACCTGTCCCTGTTTCAGGCCATCCTTCCTCACCTTGCAAACCCCACTCTCCACTCCCTGCTCCTTCTCTAGCCTAAGACATTTCCTCCTCCTGCTGCAAGTCCTACCCACCTTGCTGCACAGCCAGTTCGAGTCCTCTTTCCCTTGGAAACCACTAGTTTCTCTGCCTGGAGCTGCCCACATCACAGTTTCTCTGTTAGTTATGTGCTGTTCTCTCTCAGCTTATGTTAGTACTATTTTTTGTAAAGTTTTCTCTCATTATAAAAGTATTCTATGCTAGGCCAGGCTTGGTGGCTCACACCTGTAATCCCACACATTGGGAGGCTTAGGCAGGAGGATCACTTGAGCCCAGGAGTTCAAGACCAGCCTGGGCAACAAAGGGAGACCGTGTTTTGCAAAGAAAAAAATATTCTATGCTTACTACAGAGAAATCAAACATAAACCATTAAAAAAGATCCATAAGTATATCTATCTTGGGACAGCCACTATCAACCCTTTTATATAAAGCCTTCTGTGTGTGTGTGTGTGTGTGTGTATGCACACATATATATAAATTTCATGTATAGTTTGTATGTAAACTAATCTTGTTCACCTAGGCAGAATATCATTTCTTTGAGGGCACAAATATTTGGTATTACTATGTCAGCTGTAAGCCTAGGATGCTACAAAATTTGTAATAGGCTCTCAATACATATTTGATCAATTAATCGAAAGAAACCTTTGCACTCACAATTCAAAATCTGTGTGTATGCACATCTATAGGGAAAGTAAATGAAATGGGTGTGAAAGTAAATGAAATGAGAGCTTTCTCACACACTTTTGAAGTATTTGTATTGTTTTTCAGCAATCATGTTCTAAAGTCTTGTGATCATCTGTATGTTCCAGGTTTGAGAGCCCTCAGGATCCCCCAGGGAAATCTGAACGCTGCAGTTCCTGGAAGAGCCTGCCTCCACCAGGGCCAGGCCTGCTGAGTCTGGGGGTGGGAGAGGGACATAATCACATTTACTCCAGGAGGACCTTGAGGGAGAGCTGTCTGAGCGAGGGACTTCGGGACAGCCTTTGTCTTGACTCAAAGATGATTTAAAAGCCGTTAAGTCAGAAGATCAGGAAGGTGAGCAGGCCTCTGCTTCCTAGAAGAACGAGGCGGTGGAGAACACGGTGTGAGGACAAGCTTGCATGGCTCACTTGGGCCTCCATGAGGCACCCTAAGTCTGAGGGTGAAGGGGTTGAGCAAGCCAGAGCCTGGGGGGAGGAAGGGCTGGCCAAGGCTGTTGGGCAAGCATCCATCTCAGACCCTAAAATTCGTCTCTCTGGTTTGCCCCACAGCTTTTCCTCACAGCAGGCGCCCATTCCGGCCTAATGCTAAGCTGTGGCTGAGTGTCATTCCACAGCCAGGATCAGACAGGGGCACCCTCACACACAGCTCCGTCCAAGTGCTCCCCCTTCCACCCACGTGGCCATGAAAGCTCCTGACCTGAGCTAGGTAGATGGCTTGAGGTCTGTCCCATGGGGAAATGTGGGTAAGGACTAAAAGAGCCCAGGCCCCAAGGCCAGGTCAAGACCTTCTGCAGGGCACCGCCAGCCCTCCTGTGTGTGCTCTTCACCACCGTGGACCGGGATTCCCCATGTGACGGGCAGGCCTCCCTGGGAGACTGTGGGAAGCCGGGTCTGACTTGTTCACCATGCTTCCAGCGCCAGCCCAGAATGTGGTACTGGTTAAAGCCCAGTGAACACTTCAGGAACAAATAAATATGAGGGGTCAGGGTGCCTCTGTTGCTGGCCTCCTGTGTGAGCTCTGACAGGTCCTTGCTGGGTCAAACTCTAACACTACGAATGGTGCAGGTTCTTGAATTTGTCTTCACCTTACTTTTTATTATTATTATTATTATTATTATTATGAGATGGAGTCTTGCTCTATTATCCAGGCTGGAGTAAAGTGGCACGATCTCAGCTCATGGCAACCTCCGCCTCCCACATTCAAGTGATTCTCCTGCCTCAGCCTCCCGAGTAGCTGGGACTACAGGCACCCGCCACCATGCCTGGCTAATTTTTGTATTTTTAGGAGAGACAGGGTTTCGCCATGCTGGCCAGGCTGGTCTCGAACTCCTAACCTCAGATGATCCACCCGCCTCAGCCTCCCAAAGTGCTGGGATTACAGGCATGAGCCACCGTGCCCGGCTGTGTTCACTTTAGTTCCTTATCAGTTGCTGGCCTTCAGGCAAGTGCCTTAACCTCCCTAAGCATCAGTTTTCTCAATTGTAAAATGTGCCAACAGTGAAGCTGTGAGCTTACCTACTTACCTTTTTTGTTTTCTTTTTGAGACACCGTCCTGGGCCAGAGTTCAGTAATACAATCATAGCTCACTACGGCCTCCAACTCCTGGGTTCAAGCCATCCCCCCACCTCAGCCTCCCAAGTAGCTGTGGCTATAGGTGGTGCATGCCACCATGCCTGGTTAATTTTTGATTTTTTAAAAATAGAGATGAGGTCTCACTATATTGCCCAGGCTGGCCTCCAACTCCGGGCCTCAAGCCATCCTCCCGCCTTGACCTCCCAAAGTGCTGACATGACAAGTGTGAGCCTCTGCGCCTGGCATATTACATTTTTTAAACTGTATACCTCTACCCATCTAAGCCACAGGCAACACGTGCATAATAATGAACACCTTACAAACAGCTGCTCGTGGAGTATCTCGGTGATTCTTCCTACACTAATGTTGGTGCTCATGTGATTGACGCTGTGGATTTCATGAGGTGGAGACATTCACTTTAGCTCAGTCGACAGCTCCTGCTGCCGTCCATGGCCTCCACCTGGCCAGGCCCCTGGCAGGCACTCACGTTGCTGGTCTGTCACATCTCACCACACTGCTTTGCAAAGTCAGTGTTTTTTCAGGTGTGCTCGTCTTGGATCCCATCTGGTCTGTGAGCTCCTGGTGGGCAGGACTCCATGTGAATGCCAAACTCGGTGACCAGCTCAAATGGTGGTCGCTCAAGCAGGGGTTGTAGGAGAAGCTGGAACCCCGACTCCTGAGGGTGCAGAGGTAAGAAACCCATTCAAGGTGCTGAGATACAAGAGGATAAGGACACGGACAAGGGACAGTGTCCACCCAAGAGCAGCTGTCTGGTTCACTATCTCTTTCTGGAAGACTCAGTGGGGGTTCTTTTAGCCCCTGCGTTTATCTCAAAAAGGAACCAGAAGGCTGAGCTGAAGATTTGCAGCTTTACAGCCTGGCGCAACGGTCAGCTTCTCCCAGAGCCTCAGTTTTGCCAGCAGTGAAATGGGGAAGTGGTCCTTGCCTGCTCCCTTCTTCCTGGGGGTTCTTTGATAGTTGAAACTTTTCACAGCACTTTCAAAGGCTCAGATGAAAGGCAGCCATGGGATGAAAGGGTCTTGGGGCCATACTAAGTTTCTCCTGGGTTTTTGAAGCCTTGGAGGAGCAGTGAGAGGAAGTGGTCAGCTGACAGGTAGTTGTGAAGCCACCCAGAGGGTGATGCCGGTGGGGAATTAGCATGCCAATCAGCCGCACCTAGGGCGCCAGGGGGGATGGGACGCAGGAGGAGAGCCCTTATCAGGGATGAAAATCTGTCATTTCCCTGAGGAGGGCCTTGGGGCAACATGCTGAGGAAACTGGGCCAAGGGATGGAGGCCTGCAAGTCGGCCTTGGTAACCTCAGGCAAGGCTTTCCCTCTCTGAGCCTCAGTTTCCCTCTCTGAGCCTCAGTTTCCAGATGTGTCAAAGGAGATGGGGTGGTTCCCAAACTTGACTGCGTATCAGAATCTCCTGGGGACATTTTAAAAATTCTGACACTAGGCTGCACCCCAGATGGAATAAATCTGGATCTCTGGGTGTTGGGACCCCAACATTAGGAGTTTTTAAAACTTCCCAGATGATTCCACTATGTGGCCTGATTTGAAGACTGGAATAGAGGATTTCTAGAATTCTGTGACTCCATGATCACAACTCACTCTCCTACCACATGAGCAGGCTCCGGGGGCTTTGGTGGGGATTTGGAGGTTTAACTGCTCAGAGTCTTTGGAGCACACTATGTGTACGGCACTCAAGCACTAATTTATTTTCAGCCATTTCTCACTGTACATCAGAAGGCAAAATAAGGCAGAATTGAAATCCACCTATAGTCTTTCCAGTACTCTTTTTAGTCAGGTTTTATTCTCCCTATTGGCCAAGTTTTTTTTTTTTTAACTTAGAGTTGCAAGTAGATAATCATATCAAACTATTTGGGATTTTTTATCTCTTTCCTTTTCTCCTGGCCCTCTTTGGTGGGAACCTCAATGCACAGTGAGATATGATGTGAAAGCCAGCAGCCAGGAGAGGGGAGCAGCACAAGGATTATCCACAACCTCCAACCACCAGAGGAGGACGGGTTGGAAAGCCTGACGCCTGGCTCCTCTCCCTGCCTCAGAGACGCCACGTCAACCTTCCTCATCCCTGACCTGGAGGAGCACTGCTTCCAGATTCTCACCAAGTCCCATGCTGGGGCTCTGGACCTGCCCTGGGACCCTGGGTGCACAGAGGGGACCTGCAGTGCCTGAGTGTCAAGGACACTCTGAGGACAGATTGTCATCTCAGGAGAGGAGATGAATCCAGAGAGGAGATGCCCTCGGAGTCCGACCGCTTCCTGCACATAGCGCAGGTGCATCCTGGCTCAGAGGGGCATTTCAGCCATCTGCCCCGGGCAACTTAGAACAGAAAAAGAGCGGTGCTGTGTTGAGAGCTGCAGGAACAATGGGGACAGACAGAGACAGCCAAATGCCTGGTGGGCTTTTCATTGGTGCCACCTGGACCCTCCTGTGCTGGGATGGATGCATGGCTCCCGAATGATCCAGAATCTCCCCAGTCCGCCAGTGTCTGAGGCTCTGTAGAGGGCCTCGAGGATTACCCTCGCTGTCCAGCATATTGTACAAGGCCTGGCAGACAGAAGGTGGTCCCCGGCTGCCAGGCAGCTCCCCTCGTTTCCACGGCTCTGTTGAAGAAGGAGGTGTGTGCTCATCTGACCGCTGATGAAAACCTTTAGGACTGAGTATGTTGGGCTTTTATTACAAGATCTTTTCATGGACTCTGATCAATAGTGCGCTGCATGGAGGTTCCTGTTGCAAGCCTGCTGAGGCTCATTCACCTTGAAATGAGCGGAAACTCTAGAATCCAGCGAAGCCCTACAGCCCATGCAGCCTATGACAAGGAGGAGAAAGCAGCTTCTGTGCTGGGCTCGGCACTTTTCTAAGTGTTCTGCACATTGCTACCTCGACGAATTCCCTGACAACCCACTCTTTATGCGCTGTTTCTCTCATTTGACAGGTTGGCAAACTGAGGCTCTGAGAATGTAGATGAAGTGCCCAACCTTCCATAGCTCGTGTGTGGTAGAGATGGGTCTACTCACCCCTCCAAACCCCACTCCGCGTGGACTCCTGGCACCCCATTGGAGATCACGGGAAAGCCAGAGTCGCCTGCCTCAGAGCTTCCCTGCTCCCTTCTAGCCATTTAGGAGCATCCAGGAATCAAGCTATTTCTTCCACAGGAAACCTAGAGGGACTGGACCTTGAGATAACAACTCTGTCCTCCGAGAATCCATTTGGGAAAAAACGGGTATGTCCCAGCTCTGCCGGAACCTACCATCTGGTCAGTATCCTCCTTCCCGCTCCCCTCAGAACAATCAGAACAATCAACCAGAAGTTTAGAACTTCTTTCTTTCTTTCTTTCTTTCTTTATAGACAAACTCTCTATCTGTCACCCAGGCTGGAGTGCAGTGGTGCGATCGTGGCTCACTGCAACCTCTGCCTCCCAGGTTCAAGCGATTCTCCTTCCTCAGCCTGCTGAGTAGCTGGGATTACAGGCTAATTTTTGTATTTTTTATAGAGACAGGGTTCCTGGCCTCAAGTGATCCGCCCAACTTGGCCTCCCAAAAAGGTGGGATTACAGGCGCGCGCCACGGCACCTGGCCAGAAGTTTAGGATTTCTGAGCCCCTAAGGTCCCTCACTCAGCCCCAGACCTTCTCTCTGGCCCTGGCCCCTTCATTCCATGCATCTCCTCGAAGACGTCCTGGCCTCCAGGAACTGACACATTCATCAGGTATTCATGGAGCACCTCACTGGAGCTTACCTGTTCTAGGCCCTGTGAACACAGCAGGGAACAAAACAGCAATATCTCAGCCAACTTGGGGACAATAAACAAAATAAATACATGATTAATTATAAAAGAACTTAGTGTGGTATAATTATGTTTTTTGTTAGAAGAGGTAGGGGCTCTTCCATCAGCTGCTCGTTACTTGGGCCAACATTTAACCCCTGATTTCTCATCCATATAGTCTGGGAAGGAGGATGGGAGTAGGGTGGAGAGTACACTTTTAAACAGGATGGTTAGGGTTGCACACAGTGGCTCACACCTGTAATCCCAGCACTTTGGGAGGCCAACATGGGAGAACCAGTTGAGCCCAGTAATTTGAGGCTGCAGTGAGCTATGACGGCACCATTGCACTCCAGCCTGGGCAACAAAGTGAGACCCTGTCTCTTTTTATTTTTATTTTTTTCTTGAAACAGAGTCTTGCTCTGTCACCAGGCTGGAGTGCAGTGGCACGATCTCGGCTCACTGCAACCTCTGACTCCCGGGTTCAAGCAATTCTCCCACCTCAGCCTCCTGAGTAGCTGGGATTACAGGCACATGCCACCAGGCCCAGCTAATTTTGTATTTTTTAATAGACACAGGGTTTCACCATGTTGGCCAGGATGGTCTCCATCTCCTGACTTTGTGATCCGCCCACCTCTGCCTCCTAAAGTGCTGGGATTACAGGCGTGAGCCACCGCAGCTGGCCTTTTTTGTTTTGTTTTGTTTTTTGAGACAGGGTCTCACTCTGTCGCCCAGGCTGGAGTGCAGCGGCGTGATCTCAGCTCACTGCAGCCTCTGCCTCCTGGGTTCAAGCAATTCTCGTGCCTCAGCCTCCTGAATAGTTGGGACTACACGTATGTGCCACCATGCCCCGTTAAGTTTTATATTTTTAGTAGAGACGGGGTTTTACCATGCTGCCCTGGTTTGTTTCAAACTGCTGACCTCAACTGATCTGCCCACCTTTGCCTCCCAAAGTACTGGATTACAGGCGTGAGCCACCATGCCTGGCCGACCCTGTCTCTTACAAAAAAATAAAATGGAATCGCATAATATGTGACCTTTTGTGCCTGCCTTCTTTCACGTAGTGTAGTGTTTTTGAGGTTCATCTAATGTTACAGCGTGTATCAGAACTTTATTCCTTTTTTTGGCTGAATAATATTCCATTGTATAGATCTCACAGTTTATTTTACAGATGAAGTTGCTAAGGCTTTGGGACAGGACCAAATAACTTACCCAAAGACCTGGTTACCCAGGTTGTTTAGTGGCTAAGCCTGGACTCAAACCCAAGTCTGCCTGATACCACAGTCTGACCTCCTCGCCACAGCGACCCTCCAATGCTCCATCACTCACTTCAACTCCAGCACATTTATAACCTCCCAGCTTAGCAACACACAGTCTCCTGTCATTCCTGGAGCTGTGTTTGTGGATGGTTGGCTTCCTGAGGACAGGGCCATGACCCATACTTCTCTCCGCCCCTCAGCACACACTGAACACAGAGAGGTGTACAAGGAATGCCTGTTGCTGGTCACTTGGCCTCTCCACATCTGATTATAAACCAACACCACTAGAGGATTGCTTGGCTGAATTAAGGTACATCCATAAAACAGAATGTTGTGGAACTATTAAAAATTGTATTGTGGGCTGGGAGCAGTGGCTCATGCCTGTAATACCAGCACTTTAGGAGGCTGAGGAGGGCGGATCACGAGGTCAGGAGTTCAAGACCAGCCTGACCAACATGGTGAAACCCCATCTCTACTAAAAATACAAAAAATTAGCCGGGCGTGGTGGTGGTACCTGCCTGTAATCCCAGCTACTTAGGTGACTGAAGCAGGAGAATATTGCCTGAACCCAGGAGACAGAGATTGCAGTGAGCTGGGATTATGCCATTACACTCCAGCCTGCGCAACAAGAGCAAAACTCCATCTAAAAAAAACGAAAACAAAAGACAAAAAAATCAGTGAGTCATTTTTTTCTTTAACATGACTCAGCACAGCCACCTTCTGAGATATAGCCTCTCTGCCCTTTCCCAGGTGTGCTGGGAGACTCCTCCCTGGGTGAGCTCATCATGCCTGTGTGCTGTACCCTCCACCACTCAAGGTTCCTGAGGGTACCCCTTCCCTGGTAAATAAACTGGGGTGATTGGTTCAAAGGAAACCTAGACCCCAAGAGAAAGAATCTGTGGCTCTAAATGTACTATTATAGAAAGAGGTCCCTCAAGTGTTGTGAAATGGAAAAAGCAAATTGCCCAACAGGAAGTATACTAAAAGCACATCTGTATGTTTTTAAAAAGGAGCTACACTGTCTATACATGTATATGTTTGCATATGTATAGAAAAAATATCAGGGAAGGACACATAAGAAACTCAATTCTGGGACAGGCATGATGTCTCATGCCGGTAATCTCAACATCTTGGGAGGCCAAGGTATGAGGAGCCCTTGAGCCCAAGAGTTCAAGACCAGCCTAGGCAACACTGGGAGACGCTGTCCCTACAAGTAATTTTTTTTCTTTAATTAGCCAGGCGTTGTGGCACACACCTGTAGTCCCAGCTACTGGGAGACTGAGGCAGAAGGATTGTTTGACCCTGGAAGGTCGAGGAGGCAGTGAGCCATGATCATGCCACTGTACTACAGCCTGGATGACAGAGCAACACCCTGCCTTGAAAAGTAAATAAATAGAGACTCAATGCTGGGAAGTGGGACTGGGAAGCTGAGGAATTTTACTTTTCACCCTTTTACCCTTCAGTGCTGTGTGAATCTTTTTTTAACCACAAATATGTATTATTTTCTGATAATTAAAAATTAAACATATTATTAGAAAGAAGTTAATAGGAAATAAAGGATTTTTTTTTTTTTTTTTTTTTTGAGACGGAGTCTTGCTCTGTCACCCAGGATGCAATGCAGTGGCGTGATCTCAGCTCACTGCAACCTCTGCCTCCCAGGCTTAGGCGATCCTCCCACTTCAGCCTCCTGAGTTGCTGGAGCTTACAGACATGTGCCACTATGGTCAGCTAATTTTTGTATTTTTTTTTTTTTTTTGGTAAAGACAAGGTTTCACCATGTTGCCCAGGCTGGTCTGGAACTCCTGTGTTCAAGTGATCCTCCTCCTGCTTCAACCTTCCAATATGCTGGGATTACAGGCATGAGCCACCAAGCCTGGCTAGATATTTATTTATTAATCATTAATATTTATATTTATATTATTTGATTATAGTTGTAGAATATATTTACATTTTATATTTATTAAATACATGATACCTTAAAATATATTACGTATAATTAATATTAAGGAATAATACATAAATTTCATAAGGAATAAAAATAATAAGAAGAAAATATTGCCTTATCCCCTGCCTGTCTGCCTTTTGGCTGATGTATGCTGTATGTACTGTGAGCCTCTCACCCGTGGTGCTCCTGGTACAACAGCCGCCATAGCCCTGCTTGCAGACAACTTAAAAAGTTGTTTGGTTTGGTTTTAAATACGTGTAGCCTGGCACACAGGCCTGTGCCATGAGGGAGAGCATGGCTAGGCTGCATTCTTGGTACTTATTAGAAGGTCCTTCTTACTGGGGGTTTTATCTGATTATCACCTTTATGTCCATTCCAGCCAGAATCCTGCTGTCTGACACCTGGGAATCCATCACCCTACTCCCTGCTCTAGGGTTTGCACACCACATTTTTCTGGGTGTCAGGACTTCCTGCTGATTGTGGGATGTGCAGTGAGACATGGCCGGTTCTGACTTTTCAGAGTTCCTGCCTCTGAAGCCTTGCATAGCAGATCCTGTACCCAGAGTTCTCAACACTGGGGGATTTCTCCTGAGAGGAGAAAAGGCTACTTTTCTCAGGCCTGGAGATGATGTGCCTGATGATTGGTGGGCGGGGCAGGGGATGCCAGATGTCCTGCAATGAACAAGTGAGTTCACTCCACATCCCTCTTCCCTGGACGGTTATGGCGACAAAAACACAATCTGTAATTATCTAAGCCTAGAACCTACATTTTACAAATAAACACAGTGAATTTGTTCATGGTTTTAACATACACTAAATTTTTCAAGAAAGTGTCTACTATAGAATCTAGTTTGTTTCTCAAAGGTTATTTGAAATTTAAAAGATCGCATCACCGACAGAGATGCTGGTATCTATCTGCATTCGCAGCAGATGTATTCAGCCTGGTTCTGTAGATAGGTTCAAACCTCTCACTACTTCATTATCATCCTAGGAGTCATGTACAAACATTCACAGTTTTGTTATTTGGCACTTTCTCTGTATTTCTCCTTTATATTACAATTAGGACATTTACAAATTCATTGGGTAGATATGTTGTTTTATTAACGAATTTCTTTCAGATGGTAAAAGGGATACTAAAAACTATCTGTTTGACAAAGAGGCTTTGGGTTTAATAGGGCTGAGATCCATGTCACTCAGACCTCAGGGTACATTAGAACAGAGATCACCCCAATCGTCCTTCACCAGGAATATACAGTAGGTGCTCAATAAATGTTTGGTGAATGAATAACTTCACTGGGAACATCTTTCCAAGAAGTTGGCACCAGCCCTTTGTTCTGTCTTTAGCAGTAAGTGACCAATACATATTTCTTTTTTCTTTTTTTCTGTTTTTCTTTTGAGACAGGTCTCTCTCTGTCACCCAAGCTGAAGTGCAGTGGTGCGATTACCGCTCACTGCAGCCTCAACCTCCTGGGTTCAAGCGATTCTGCCTCCTCAGGCTCCTGAGTAGCTGAGGCTACAGGAACGTGCCACCACACACAGCTCATTTTTTTTTTTTTTTTTCGTATTTTTTGTAGAGATGGGGTTTCGCCATGTTGCCCAGGCTGATCTCAAATACCTGAGCTCAAGCCATCCGCCCTCCTCGGCCTTCCAAAGTGCTAGAATTACAGGTGTGAGCCTGGCTACATAATCTTGAAATGAATGTGTGAGATGGTTGAACTTTTGGCAGAAGAGGAAAGCTGCAAAAGTTATGTTTAAGAAAACCTTGTCACTGACCTGCTCTTCAGGGATTGTGGGAACATTTGAGGGGATGATACAGTAAATTTAATTCAGGAAATATTCTCTGAAGGGAAATAAAGCTAAGAAGAAATGCTTCTGATCTTTATATTAGATTTATTCACCCATTGAACAAATGTTTGCTCAATACTTGCTGTGTGTCAGGCACTAGGACGCATAGCAGCTATGGTAGCAACAGGTGCTGCACCTCAAAAAAATCCTCCAATAGGCTTTGAGAAAAAAATGATTTTTAAAAAATACAGGTATGGGCGGGCTGGGCAAGGTGGCTCATGCCAGTAATCCTACCACATTAGAAGGCCGAGGCGGATGGGTCATCTGAGGTGAGGAGTTCGAGACCAGCCTGGCCGACACGGTGAAACCCCGTCTCTACTAAAAATACAAAATTAGCTGGGCAATAGTGAGCACCTGTAGTCCCAGTTACTTGGGAGGCTAAGGCAGGAGAATCATTTGAACCCGGAAGATGGAGGTTGCAGTGAGCCAAGATCGAGCCTTTGCCCTCCAACCAGGGTGACAGAGTGAGACTCTGTCTCAAAAAAAAAAAAACTACCAGTATGTACACAATAGAAAGATTTTTAAAATTAGCTGTAATCTTCCTTCCCAGTTAGTTCTCAGTGACATTTTAAAAATGCTGCATGTGGAAAATTGGAAAATTCAAATGTACAGAAAGTAGGAAATGAAAGGTTAAATCTTAGTCATATATGTCCAATATATTTTGATTTTTTAATCTATCTAAATATTTCAACCCACAAGAACCATACTATATGGCTGAGTGTGGTGTCTCACGTCTGTAATCCCAGCACTTTGGGAGGCTGAGTTGGGAGGATCACTTGAGCCCAGGAGTTGGAGATCATCCTGAGCAACATAATTGGACCTTGTCTCTACTAGAAACTTAAAAATGAGTCAGGCATGGTGGCACACACCTGTGGTCCAGCTACTCCAGAGGCCAAGGCAGAAGGATTGCTTGAGCCTGGGAGGTCAAGGCTGCAGTGAGCTGTGATTGTGCCACTGCCTTCCAGCCTGGGCGACAGAAAGAGAGAGACTCTGTCAAAAAAAAAAAAAAAAGAAGGAAAGAAAAGAAAACGAAAGAAAAAAGAACCAAAAGAACCATACTGTAAACGCAGCCTGCACCTTGCTTTATAACATAGTCATATGTTTTTGAGATCTTTCCATTTTAGGGCATGCTTGTTAACAGCTACAAGAACTCCACTGAATGGATGTACCATAATGTATGTCACTTGTCCCTATTGATGGGCACTCAACAGTGTCTCTATCCTGTGCACACTTTTGAGAGTTCTCTGCACCCCTTGCCAAGAGGCTGGATTTAAATCTTGCTTCCCCTGGCCAGCCCCAAGCAGAGAGGGGAGGGGCTTTGTTTCTAAACAGCAGCCTCTGCTGGGCGAGGCCAGGAAAGCACCCCATTCAGAAATAACGGTGTTAACAGAACCTGTGTTCATAGAAGCTTTCTGGTGGCAGAATTCTACATAATTTTTTCTCTTTGTATCATTCTGTGTGAACAAGATTTTCTGCCACAAGCATGTACTTTTACAGTAAAAAAGAGAAACACCTAGATTTTATCTCAAATGGTTTTCCAGCAGTTGGGAATGCCTTTTCCTTCTTGTGCAGTGTTCCCCTGAGTGTTTTATCTATAGCAGCCTGGATGTGGAGTGGGAGCTGGGGTTTCTGCCTATGTGCTGGGGTCTGGTGACAGGATTTTTCTTATCTCCTTGTTGACTCAGGACTCTGGGAGGGTTTTATAAAAATAGCAATGATGAAATCGCTGACACTTATGGAGAATTAACTATGCCAGTCACTATTCTAAGTGTGGCTATGTGTGTTAAGCATTAGTAATCCTTACAACAACATTCTGATTAGGTACAGCAATCTGATTAGACTACTATTGTTCCCTTTTGCAAACAGAGCAACTGAGGTATGGGGTGGTTTTGCAACATGCTCGGGATCACATAGCTAGGATAGTGGTAGAACTGGCTCCAAAATTGTGCAAACTAGCTCAAGAATCTTCTCCGTTCAGCACTGGACTCTCTCACCTCTCTGTTAAGTAATATTCTGTTACTATAGATCTCCCTGACCCTGTTTCCTCGCCCATAAACATCTATTTAAAGAAAAATTTGAGAAATAAACAAGACCAAATAGATAAAGTGTGTGTGGCACAGTATATGTGAAATACATTAACCAATTTTGGGAGGCTAAGGTGGGAGGATCGCTTGAGCCCAGAAGTTAGAGACCAGCCTGAGCAACAGAGGGAGACCCCACTGCTAAAAAAAAAAAAAAAAAAAAAAAAAATTAAAAATTTTCTGAATATGGTGGCACACGCCTGTGTTCCCAGCTACTTGGGAAACTGAGACCAGAAGATGGCTTGAACCCAGGAGATGGAGGCTGCAGTGATCCTTGATAGTGCCATTGCACTCCAGCCTGAGTAACAAAGCAAGACCCTATTGAAGAAAAAGAAGAAAAAGGAGGAGGAGGAAGAAGAAGAGAGTAGAAGGAGGAGAAGAAAGAAGAAGAAAGAGGAGCAAGAAGAAGAAGAGGAAGAAGAAGAAGGAGAAGGAGGAGAGAGGAGGAGGAGGGAGGAGGAGATCCCACTAGGGGGGTGGGGGTTTGGGAGGTGCACTGTACATGGACCTTGGTCTTCCAAGGATATACTCTTGAGGAATGCTCTTGATCAGAGCTGTGGAAGGAAAATGATGGATTTCACCCCACATGTGTGCAGGATGCATGAAGCTTTGACCAGTCAGAGCTGGAGGCACTGCTAGACCTTCAGGTTGGGATCTGGACACAAATCAGGTTCTAGAGGAATGAAATCATGTCTATGTAAAGATTTGTACCTAAATGTTCATAGCAGTTTAATTTGTATTAGCCTGGAATTAGAAGAAATCCAAAAGTCCATGTACAGGTGAATAGATAACGTGCACTCTGTGCATGTTGCTTAACTTTTGTAATTTAATTTCCTTTTCTTTTCTTTTTTTTGTTTGGTGGGGGTGTACATACAAGGTTTCACTGTGTTGCCCAGGCTGGTCTTGAACTCCTGGCCTCAAGTGATCCACCCACCTTGGCCCCCTAAGTGCTGGGATTATAGGCGTCAGCCACCACTCCCAGCCTTCTTTTCTTGAGACGGAGTCTCACTCTCGCCCAGGCTGGAGTGCAGTGGTACGATCTTGGCTTACTACAGCCTCTACCTCCCAGGTTCAAGCGATCCTCCTGTCTCAGCCTCCTGAGTAGCTACAATTACAAGTGTGCGCCACCACAGCTGGTTAATTTTTGGATTTTTAGTAGAGATGCGGTTTCACTGTGTTGCCCAGGCTGGTCTCGAACTCCTGACCTCAAGTGATCTGCCCGCCTTGGCCTCCCAAAGTGCTGGGATTACAGGTGTGAGCCACCACACCCAGCCTGCACTTGCCAATTTTCTGGCATGTTCCCTTTTTTCTGGAGAGCAACTCAAAGGTCCCAGGTGCTATGTAAGGAAGTAGAAAATAGCACTCCCACAACACAGCCATATCCTTCAGAGGACCTCAGTCATGAGGTCAGCCTTCAGCTTGGCAGCCAGGGAGCTTAAGTGCATGTTATAGTAAATGTATGAGAGTGCATACTAGAACTAGGAAAAAAGCACTGGCTGGCTTCAAGTCACAGGACCAAAAAGTGATGGAGTAATCTTGGAAGTTGAGTCTCCCAGCATTAGTTCAGCGCTCTTTCAAGAGCAGCCCTGGAATATACCCAAGTGAGGGCACATCTAGACTCTGTGGGGCCTAAAGCTTAGGCAATTATGCAGTTTCAGGAGAGGGCAGGTGGACTTTCAGAAAAAGAATAGAAAATGAGGTACAAACATGAATGTTTATTTAGAACAAGAAAGGAAACCACAGCAATTACAACTGCTAAAAAGTTAATATCACAAAATTTATTTTTATTTTTGAGACAGAGTTTTGCTCTTGTCCCCCAGACTGGAGTGCAGTGGTGCGATCTCAGCTCACTGCAACCCCCACCTCCCAGGTTCAAGTGATTCTCCTGTCTCAGCCTCCTGAGTAGCTGGGACTATAGGCACCTGCCACCATGCCTGGCTAATTTTTGTGTTTTTAGTAGAGACAGGGCTTCCTCATGTCGGCCAGGCTGGTCTCAAACTCCTAACCTCAGTGATCTGCCCAGCTCGGCCTCCCAAAGTGCTGGGATTACAGTCCTGAGCCACCACACCCGGCCAATTACATCATTATTGCTAGTATTATTTAACTTCATGACACAGTTCTGTACTTATTTTTCTTCCTACATTTTTTGACTGCATACTCTTTGGTCTCCATATTATAATTTCATAATGTTCCTATAGAGAATAGAAAGATAATTCAGTCTTTCCTCCAGCACAGCTGACTGCACTTTGGCTTCTTTATTGATCATTTAGAAAAGTTTCATTCTCCACAGTTGCCTGGGGCAGAACTGCCCGGAGCCCCAGCTTTGCCCTGGCTCTGCGGCTCCCAGGTGGGGCCTCAGCGGCCTCCTTTTCCCCGGCAGCCCCATCCCATCTCTCTGCCAGGAGGTGGCCACAGGGCCACGTATGTGGAAACGGGACTGGCACCCCGCTACACACTGCCCGGCTGGGGCAGCGCTACCGTCTCTGGCCAGCAGGTGGAGCCCAGGGCCCTGAAGCTCAAGCCTTCGTCTTGAGCTCAGCATCTTTTGAATGGGTCCTTGGAATCAGAGGTCTCCTTCCCCAACCTTTCATGTCTTCTTGCTGTAATCAGAGGATATTATTTCATAATTATTATTACTATATGACTATTAGTTTTCGAGACAAGTGGAAGGATGCTCCCAACGTTGTCAATGTTATGGGATTAAGGGAGACTTGCTTTTTAAAAAACAAATTTCTGTAAGTATTTGATTTTTATTCTTTTGAGATGGAGCCTTGCTCTGTCACCCAGGCTAGAGTGCAGTGGTGTGATCTTGGCTCACTGCAACCTCCGCCTCCCGGATTCAAGCAACTCTCCTGCCTCAGCCTCCCAAGTAGCTGGGACTACAGGCGTGAACCACCATGCCCAGCCAATTTTTGTATCTTTAGTAGAGATGGGGTTTCACCATGTTGGCCAGGCTGGTCTCAAACTCCTGACCTCAAGTGATCTGCCCACCAGTATTTGATTTTTTTTTTTTGTTAGGATCATCTTTACTTTTGAATCTGAAAAAAAAAATGTATAATTTCATAATGGAGAGTAGCCCTTAAGAGTGTTTTGGGGCTGTGGCAGTGGCTCATGCCTGTAACCCAGTACTTTGGGAGACTGAGGTGGGTGGATCGCTTGAGCCTGGGAGTTCGATCCCAGCCTGGGTGACATAGCAAAACCCTGTCTCTACAAAAAAGACAAAAAAAATTAGCCAGGCATGTGTGCCTGTGGTCCCAGTTACGTGGGAGGCTGAGGTGGGAGAATCACCTAAGCCCACAGAGGTTGAGGCTGCAATGAGCTGTGATTGCACCACCCTACTCCAGCCTGGGCAACAGAGTGAGACCTTGTATTAAAAAAAGAGTGTTTTGGACATGAAGGCCAGAGAGAAATGATGATAGCAACTATAAAAACCATATCTTATATTTATCATATTTTACAATTTCTAGGGCACTTTCACAGAGATAAGTTAACTTAGACCTATCAACATCATTTGATGAAACCAAGGCAGGAACAGTTTCCACTTTTTACAGATAAAGAGACAGAGGCCCAGAAAGAGGTCTCAGATTGCCACAGTTCAATATAACGGATTTCCCTTTCCTCATCTACTCGGGTTGGCTCTGCTGGCGATACTGACAGCTGCCGATCTCCTTGAAACCCATCTCTTTCCCATCATCTCCCTACCCTGCTCCTTCCAGATCTCACTGTCTTCATCTGGGCTGTAACCGGAGCCTCCGTTCTGAACTCCCCACTGCCAGCCTCTCCTGCAACCTCTCCTTCATGACGTTCCTTTGCATAAAATCCTTCACTGGCTCCCCACCACCTACAGGACCATCGCGGTCCAATCTTTCCAGGCCCTGCACACCTGGCCCCTGCCGGCCTCTCCAGGCTCATCTTCTGTCTCTCCACCCTTGCAGTGAATGCTCAAGCCAGACTAAACATGCCAGGCTCTTAGCCCTCATGGCATTAGCAGATGATATTCCTTCTGCCTATCTGATTGTTTCTTCATTCTTCAGATGTAAAGCAGCACAGGGACCAATCAGAGAATTCTGTCCTCTCTGGAAGCCATCCACAAACCTTCCAGCCAGTATGCAGTCCTCTTTCTTCTATCATAGGGAGTCACAAACGCCTACAGTGGTGCTGTAGACAGAATGTTTACCTCCTCCTAAAATGTGTATGTTGAGACCTAATCCCCAGTGTGTTGGTATAGGAGGTGGGGCCCTTGGGAGGTTATTGAATCATGAGGGGAGAGCCCTCATGAATGGTATTAGATTCTTTATAGAAGAGACCCCAGGCCAGGCATGGTGGCTCACACCTTAATCCCAGCAGTTTGGGAGGCTGAGGCCAGTAGATCACTTGAGTCCAGGAGTTCAAGATGAGCTTGTGAAACTCCGTCTCTACAAAAAATATAAAAATTAGCCAGGTGTGGTGGAGCATGTCTGTGGTCCCAGCTACTTGGGAGGTTGAGGTGGGAGGATCACCTGAGTCTGGGAGGCAGAGGCTGCAGTAAGCTGAGATGGCGCCACTGCACTCCAGCCTGGATGACAGAGGGAGACCCTGTCTCAAAAATAAAATAAAAGAGACCCCAGAGAGTTCCCTTGTCCCTTCTAGCATGTGAGGACTCAGCCAGAAGATGGCCATCTATTAACTAGGAAGCAGGACTTCACCAGGCACTGAATCTGCTGGAGCCTTGGTCTGGGACTTCTCAGCATCTAGAATGGTGAAAAATACATTTCTGTTGTTTTCAAGCTACCCAGTAAATGTCATTTTGTTATAGCAATTCCAGTAACTAAGACAGTGGCAAAGCAAGTAACAATATAAATTGATAGAGAGCTGTATAAGATCATAGACTGATTTTTTTTTGAGACAGTTTCGCTCTTGTCACCCAAATTGGAATGCAGTGGCACGATGTCAGCTCACTCCAACCCCCACCTCCCAGATTCAAGTGATTCTTCTGCCTCAGCCTCCCAAGTAGCTGGGACTACAGGCTCACAACCACGCCTGGCTAATTTTTGTATTTTTAGTAGAGACGGGGTTTCACCATGTTTGTTGGCCAGGCTGGTCTCAAACTCCTGACCTCAGGTGATCCGCCTGCTTTGGCCTCCTAAAGTGCTGGGATTACAGGCGTGAGCCACTCACTGCACCCAGCTGATAAACTGATTTTTATCAGTTTTCACAAAACCAAATATAGGCCTACGATAGATAGCATGGACAGTGTCTATTACCATGTGCTGGGGGACTGTTGAGAATTTGAAAGCACATGTCTCTCTTGAAGGAGGCATTCTCTACACAACTCCAGCTCATTGTTGCCAAGCACCAATGTCAGGCCCACAGTTGCCAGATTTTAGTTTTTTAAGGTAAGTCATAAATCTGGATTTTTACATTAAAATTCCAGATTGTAAAATGCTAGCAACCAATTCAAATTTAAAACATTATAGGGGCTAATTCTTACAAGCCAAATAAAAGATACTAGTCATGGCTTACTGCAGCCTTGACCTCCCAGGCTCAAGTGATCCTTCCACCTCAGCCTCCCAAGTAGCTGGACCCCAGGTGCATGCCACCATGCCCAGCTAATTTTTTATTTTTTCGTAGATACAAGGTCTTCCTATGCTGCCCAGGCTGTTCTCAAACTCCTGGACTCAAGCAATTCTCCTGCCTCAGCCTCCCAAAGTGCTGGGCTTCCAGGTGCTGGGATTACAGGCATGACGCACTGTGCCAACCCCTAATGTTTTTAGTCATTAAGGGCAACCACCTACACAATGGCCCTTGATGGTTCTATTAGCAAGAGGTTCAGATGTTTGGTCTGGAAGATATTTGGGTCTTCCAAGCATATTCAATATGTTAAATTCTGGAACAATAAAAAAGTCCACGTAATTTTTTTTTTTTTGAGACGTAGTCTCGCTCTATCGCCCAGGCTGGAGTGCAGTAGCACAATCTCGGCTCACTGCAACCTCTGCCTCCCGGGTTCAAGCAGTTCCCTGCCTCAGCTTCCCCAGTAGCTGGGATTACAGGCGCCTGCCACCACGCCCTGCCAATTTTTTGTATTTTTAATAGAGACAGGATTTCACCTTCTTGGCTAGGCTGGTCTTGAACTCCTGACCTTGTGATCCACCCACCTTGGCCTCCCAAAGTGCTGGGCTTACAGGTGTGAACCACTACACCCGGCCCATAATTTTTATTATTATTTTTTTGAGCCAGGGTCTCACTCTGTCGCCCAAGCTGGAGTGCAGTGGTGCGATCTCAGCTCACTGCAATATCCACCTTCCAGGTTCAGGCAATTCTCTTGCTTCAGCCTCCTGAGTAGCTGGGATTACAAGTACCCACCACCATGCCTGGTTAATTTTTGTATAAAAAGTCCATGTAATTAATTACTTACCATATTTTACCTATCTTCCTAGGTGTATTCTACAGGTTTTAATAATTATTGTACACTTTTTAAAAAATAACCATTTTTTTCCAATTACAAAATAAACGCTTATTGTGAAAACTTAGAAAACAGGAGCTATCATTTAATGAAGAAGGGTTATATTTACCCTACTCATTATCCATTCCAACAGTTATTGAATGTTAAACAGTTATTGAACTAAACACGGGAATATATTTATAAAATTTTGAAGGGTGGACCTGTAATATGCATATTTTTAAACTAATTAAAGCTAAATATAAAGATCCAAGCTAAGTGGGAAGAACACAGAGCTTGGAGCAGTAGAATTAGTTTTTAGTTCCCTACCACTAGAAGTGGGTTTATCATAAAGTCCGTGAAGCTCAAGCTTTGGAGCCCCTTGCTTACAAAGGCCCGTCTCAAGGCCCTTAGAGGGGTGTTGGCAGTATATGCTTCTGTACGAGTTTTGAGAGTAAGATATTTAAGACCTCTGTCTTCGTTTCTAACTTCGCTTTATCATTCTCCTCTGCTTAGGAGGTACTGAAATGGCGATAGGCTTTTTGAAGGATCTGGCTAAGGGGACAATGAATAGGGATACATTTAATTTGGGGTTAGTGGCATGCATTTAAGTGGTTTGCAGTCACTTCTGCATATTGTTAAATTATTGCTCAACGTGTAGGAATGGCTTTCTGGAATACACTAACTACCCATTATGTCAATTCAGTCAGCGCCATGTCACAAAAGTGCAAGGCCAGAGGGCAAAGGAGCCCTATGTTGCCTGACACAGGAAGCACATGGGTAGTGGAGGAGAAACAAGGTTTGAAAGAAAAAGCTAGTCCATAGAAAATTCTTCTGTTCTTTTTCCTCTTCTGTGGATGTTGTCTACAGGCACACAGAATGATCCAGTATTTGACATACTGTTGTAGGCTTTCCCTACAACACAGCTTCTAACAAAACTAGACTGTCCTGAACAATAGAATTGTTTACCTTTATACCAAGAAGGCTGGGAAAGCACCAAAATCTACTGTGGTGTGTACCCAGGCAGACTTCAAGGGGTTCACGTTCTAAGACCCAAAGTTCTTAAGAGATTATCCAAAACAAACAAAAAACATGTCAGCAGGGCCTATGGTGGTTCCATGTGTGCTAAATGTGTTCATGACAAGATCAAGCCTGTTTTCTTATCAAGGAAAAGAAACTCATTGTGAGAGTGTTGAAGGCACAAGCACAGGATCAGACAGCTAAATAAAAAATGAAGCTTTTAGGCCCGATGCGGTGGCTCATGCCTGTAACCCCAGCACTTTGAGAGGCCAAGGCAGGCGGATCACCTGAGATCGGGAGCTTGAGACCAGCCTGGCAAACATGGTGAAACCCCGTCTCTACCAAAAATACAAAATTAGCTGGGTGTGGTGGCTCATGCCTATAATCTCAGCTACTTGGGAGGCTGAGGAAGGAAAATCGCTTGAACCCAGGAGGAGGAGCTGCGGTAAGCTGAGATCACACCATTGCGCTCCAACCTAGGTAACAGTGAAACTCAAATTTTTTTAAAAAGAAGCTTTTTTGAGTAATTAAAATTAAAAGACTTAAAAAAATTCTTCCAACCATCAGAAGTGAAAAATTATAAAGAGAGGGATCAATTCTCTCAATGCCTAATCAAAATGAAGATTCTCACTCACTGAGAATCTAAGTCACATCTGCAATTCTAACTGCACCACACTTCTTTCTGTTTTTATGTGCATCACGCAAAAGGGAATATATTAGAATCCCTATGTTTATGGGACATAAACTTATAGTTGTACTACAGTGAGTCGGTCTGTATGTGAAGTTATATGTCTTATTCACCGTAATGGATCAGATCCTGTCTGAATGTAGCATACAAATCTTGTCCTGAAAAAACTCTCAAGGGCTTCAGTAAAAAACACACATAAAATTGTCACTGAAGCAGCCAAATGGCCATAAAATCTCATAGCACATATATGAAACTTGAGAGAGGTTTCCCAAACTGAACAACAACCCTAAAAAAGTACGTAACAGCTGGACATGGTAGCTCACGCCTGTAGTCCCAGCACTTTGGGAGGCCAAGGTGGGCAGATCATGAGGTCAAGAGATTGAGACCATCCTGGCCAACATGGTGAAACCTCATCTCTACCAAAAATACAAAAATCAGGCTGGGTGCAGTGGCTACCCCTGTAATCCCAGCACTTTGGGAAGCCGAGGCAGGTGGATCACAAGGTCAGGAGATCGAGACCATCCTGGCTAACACAGTGAAACCCGCCTCTATTAAAAATACAACAACAAAAAATTAGCCAAGCATGGTGGCATGCATTTATAGTCCCAGTTTCACAGGAGGCTGAGGCAGGAGAATCACTTGAACCCGGGAGGAGGAGGTTGCAGTAAGCCAAGATTGTGTCATTGCACTCCAGACGGGGTGACAGAGCGAGACGCTGTCTCAAAAAAAAAAAAAAAATTAGCTGAGTGTGGTAGTGCATGCCTGTAGTCCCAGCTACTAGGGAGGCTGAGGCAGGAGAATCGGTTGAACTCGGGACTCAGAGGTTGCAGTGAGCCGAGATTGTACCACTGCACTCCAGCCTGGCAACATAGTGAGACTCTGTCTCAAACAAAAAAACAAAAAAATAGTACGTTACAATATCAGTAATGAGTCGTGCTGCTGAAATAAACTTATAAACCATTATTAAGAAACAAATTTAATCAGCCATGTTAGATGAAAGACTGATCTTTCTCTTTTCTTTATATAAAATTATAAAATAGGCCGGATGCAGTGGCTCACACCTGTAATCCCAGCACTTAGGGAGGCTGAGGCGGGTGGATCACATGAGGTCAGGAGTTCGAGACCAGCCTGGGCAACATGGGGAAACCCTGTCTCTACTAAATTTACAAAACTTAGCAGGGTGTGGTGGTGGGTGCTGTGATCCCAACTACTTTAGAGGCTGAGACAGGAGAGTTGCTTGAACCCCGGAGGCAAAGGTTTCGGTGAACCGAGATTGGGCCAGGCCACTACACTCCAGCCTGGGCAACACAGCAAGACTCTGTCTCCAAAAAAAAAAAGTTACAAAACAATTGTTATAGGAAAAGGCAAAGTATGCAGCCAAAAAAAAAAAAAATGGGAAAAATAATCATAAATGGTGCCCCCAAAGTCTGGAAACACAGGTGAATATACATAATGTCGGAAATAACTTCAATCTTTTAGAAAAAAATAGGTTTCTGGGCTCTCAGACGCCCTGTGGACGGGTATCAGGCAGTCAACGAAAATATTACGGTTATGTGTGTGATGTTTGTGGGTTTTACTAACTTTTTTTTTTTTTTTTTTTTGGGACGCAGTCTCGCTGTCACCCAGGCTGGAGTGCAGTGGCGTGATCTCGGCTCACTGCAACTTCCACCTCCAGAGTTCTGCCTCAGCCTCCCGAGCAGCTGGGACTACAGGCGCGAGACACCACACCCAGCTAATTTTTGTATTTTAGGTAGAGACGGGATTTCACCATGTTGGCCAGGATGGCCTTGATCTCTTGACCTCGTGATCCGCTCGCCTCGGCCTCCCAAAGTGCTAGGATTACAGGGATGCGCCCCGCTTCCAGCCCGGTTTTAACTTTTAAAATGTAATTTGTTATGTCTCTTTCTAAATACACTTTCCTACCCTTCTGCACGTAACTTTTTGTACTCTTTTTCCTAATGAGGGTCCCCACAAATTGTATGACCTTCTGTTCCTGCAAAATCAGGATCCAACCCGTCTGCAACCTCAGTTTCCTCTTTCAAAAAATTGGGAATTTGCCCTGCATTTCCTTAGAGTTTCTGTGAAGGCCAAATGAGACTGTGGTGGGCAAAAGAGCTCTGCTGTCCACGCAAGCCCTCTGCAAATGTGAAAGGTCTCTGATCTGGGGTGTTGGGTGTTGGCCGACCTCTTCATCATCCCGGTTCCGACCTCCGGCGGGGGGCTCCACTGACCCCACCCCTGCTGAGCACTGACGACCTCAGTACCGAACACAGCGGTAGGGGTGGTTGGGCGGGGGACACTGGTGTGAAGCACCCGCCCACCTGGAGCAACTGGGATCCGAGAGGATGGGGTGAGGGTAGGAAACGGAGTTCGGGACCAGCGGAAGTTATGGAGCGTGAGGGGTAGTCGCGGAGCCGGGGTAACCGCTGGTTCCGGAGGGGGCGGGGCACCAGGCCTCAGCCCCTCTCCCGGAGCCCTCCAGCCTCCTCAGCAGCGGAAGTTCCGGTGTCAGTAAGTGGAGGTCAGAGGTCAGCAGGAAGTCGATACGTGGCCGCCGCCTGTCCCCGCCGAGGAGGCGCAGCAGCCGGACATGGCGGCGGTGCTGAACGCAGAGCGACTCGAGGTGTCCGTCGACGGCCTCACACTCAGCCCGGACCCGGAGGAGAGGCCCGGCGCTGAGGGCGCCCCGCTGCTGCCGCCACCGCTGCCACCGCCCTCGCCACCCGGATCCGGTCGGGGCCCGGGCGCCTCCGGGGAGCAGCCCGAGCCCGGGGAGGCGGCGGCTGGGGGCGCGGCGGAGGAGGCGCGGCGGCTGGAGCAGCGCTGGGGCTTCGGCCTGGAGGAGCTGTATGGCCTGGCACTGCGCTTCTTCAAAGGTGAGCCGGGCGGGCCCCACCCCCGCCGCTTCTGCCCGGCCCCGGGAGCGCTGCACGAGCTGTGGTCCCCAGGGTGACTGGACCAGCCTTGCCCTCACCCACTCATACTGGGCCTTGGTGACTCAAGCGGGGCTCCGTCCTTGTGGGTACCCGAAGTTTGTCACTACCCGCTTGGCCACTAGGTCACACCCCTGACGGGCCTGCAACCTTGGTTAGCAGTCACGTCCCGCCTCCCAGAGGTTACTGGGGCATTTTGGCTCAATTAGCTTCTGGGATTTCCTGGAGCCAGGGTGAAAGAATGAACTCACTTTCTCCCAAAGGATCCCATTCTGCGATTGCCCTTTTATTATTATTATTATTATTATTATTTTACGGACACCTTTCTTTTCCTGTTTCCCATGGCTTGTCATATCAGGACCCGCCGATTTTTACCCTTAGTGTAAGAAATCTGTCAAAAGGTTCCATACATAGCCTTTCCAGCCATTCTTGGGAACCATAAACTCGAATAGGACTTGATCCTCTGGCAGTATTGATGTGGCAGAGAGGAGGAAGTAAAATGTTAAGCTCACCATCCCCTCCGGGTGGTCAGACTCTTGAGGAGGGATGTCCACTATGTTCTAGTAACTTCTAGGTGGTTAAAATTTTATCTTATAAGCAACGTGCAAGAGTGAATTCTCAGAGTAAAGCCTAATAGTACCTTCTGTGCTTTTTGCATAATTAATTGTTAAATGTCTCTCGTCTTAGAGCAAGATCGTAGTGTGCGGTTTTTTGGTTTTTTTTTTAATTGGGTGATTCACTTAGATGGTGGAGAGACCAATCACATGATTTTTGTCAGTGGAAAAGACTGATGAAAAAGCCCGTTAGTCTGATTCATAAAGATATTTAGCCTTGTAGGGCAAATGGACAGGGAGGGACATCAGCAAATGAAACTTTAAAAGTGATTGCTAGGTTCCACGTACATTCCGGAATAGCGTATTTATGACACTTTCCGCAAAGGGAGTCAGTACCATTTGGAGTACGTATTTTACTAGCTGAAGTTGAGTATTTCAGTGTAATGATAAACGCTGAAGTTGTTTTCTCTCAAATAACTTTAGTTGTGCAAACTAGTTAAAGTTTCTTTTATACATTTTCCAGAACATTTGATCATTTCACATTCATTGATATATTCATTGTCACTGCACAATGAGTTCAGCCCTCTGTGTACTAACTAGCTTGGGGAATTGGTAATGGCGAATGGGTTTTGGATCATTTGACTTTTAGATCACTGGCTTGAATTTGGAGTTTGCTGTAGTGATGATATATTACCACTTTATAAAAATCAGGTGGTTTCTGTACAACTCATATAGCTTCACTCCACCTTAAATTTTTATTCTTGGAACTTTTTAATAAAGTATATTGTAGCAGAAAATAAGAATAGAAAATAATTTCTGTTTTATTTTTTTTGAACTGGAGTCTTGCTCTGTTGTCCATGCTGGAGTGCAGTGGTGTGATCTCCGCTCACTGCAACCTCTGCCTCCTAGGTTCAAGCAATTCTTGTGCCCCAGCCTCCTGAGTAGCTGGGACTACAGGTGTGTGCCACCATGCGCAGCTAAATTTTTTTTGTATTTTTAGTAGAGATGGGGTTTCACCAGTTGGCCAGGCTGGTCTTGAAGTCCTGACTTCAAGTGATCCACCTGCCTCGGTCACCCAAAGTGCTGGGATTACAGGCGTGAGCCAGTGCACCTGGCCATAATCCTAGCTTTTGTCACATGACAAAACGTAAGAAAATGGGTAATTTCATCTTCTGAGCCTGTCTTATTTGAAAATAGTAGTAATAACTTTTTTGAAAGATGAGAACCACTATAATGTGCAGTACACTTAGCATTGTTGGAGAGTCAGAAGCTCTAGATTCTAGTTACCTTGTAAATTCCTATACAATTAACTTTTCCAGACAGTTTCATATGTATAAAGGGAGCTGGATTAGATGAAATATGATGTCTCATGAAATATGATGTTTCAGATTTAATATTCAGTGCTCTAAACCTAACAGATTATTTTAACGTGTCTTGAGTGGTAGAAATCCTAGGGAAACCTGTAACTTGGGGCCTAGGTGTTAGTCACCTTAGAGAATAAAGCTACATTGATTGGTGTGGTTCACTCATTTCCTAAATTAAGTTCTCAAAGCAATAGCCAGGTACTTAAAAGGAGAAATAGCTGTGTAGCAATTAAAAGCTACCTTTCTGCATGGATCGTTGGAGACTGTTAGTATATGAGACACTAATTGAAAAAAAGGGAAGGTTGTAAAAGCAGTCAGAAGAATTACTGAACATGGAGTGAGCCAAGTAATGCTGCCTTTGTTTTAATGTGTGAATTTTTCTAGTGGAACACTTGGTGCTTTGTTAGGCTTGCAAGGACTTCTAATAGATCACCATTCTATGGTTTTATACCAGTAGTATTTCACAAGAATTAGAAATAACATTACATCTTCCCTTCTACTGTGGAATAAATACAAATCTTGAAAACATGGATATATTTTTCCATTGCAGATAGCTTAGATTGGGAATGAAAAACCCTGTTTCTTATTCCATCCTTGTCAGGGTGGTAATAGACCAGTAACTGAATCCGTTATGTCAACTATTCTTTTTCTTTTTTTTTTTTTTTTTGAGACAGGGTTTCACTATATTGATCAGACTGGTCTCGAACTCCTGACCTCAGGTGATCCACCCGCCTCGGCCTCCCAAAGTGCTGGGATTACAGGCGTGAGCCACCGCGCCCTGCCCTATGCTCAATTTTTTATGACAGTAAAATAGATGAAGATATGGGTAAATATAAGTTAGCATTTTACCATCTAAATTTCAGACATTATTGAGCCCTCATGGATAATTTTATATTAGGTCACAACTATAAATGAATAGTACATTCTCTTTTGCTTAGAGTCCAAAAGAGAAGTTAAGGACCCAGTGACAACTGCAATACAGTGTGAAGGACTAGGGGAGCAGACATCATTCCAGAGTCGGGGAAGGCCAAGAACCATGAAATCCATGAAAAGGCAAGACATGTGTATTTGCAACATGGAAAATAGAAAGCAGTTTCCTGAAGACAGCTGGGACGGCAACTGAGTTCAGATCTTGGAAGGACTTGCATGCCACTGCAAATTTTTTTTTTTTTTTTTGGAGATGGAGTCTTGCTCTGTCACTGAGGCTGGAGTGCAGTGGCACAATCTCCACTCATTGCAACCTCTGCCTCCTGGGTTCAAGCGATTCTCCTGCCTCAGTCTCCTGAGTAGCTAAGCTTACAGACTTGAGCTACCACTCCCAGCTAATTTTTGTATTATTTGTAGAGATGGGGTTTCATCACATTGGCCAGCCTGATAGCGAACTCCTGACCTCAGGCTTCCAAAGTGCTGGGATTACAGGTGTGAACCATCACTCCTGGCCATGTAAATAGTAATAGTTAAGCCTTTTTGTCAGTAGATTAGACAATGAGGAACCACTGGAGGTTCTTAAAGGGAGGAACAAAGTTGCCTAATTCTTTTTTTTTTTTTTTAAGACAGGCTGGTTTTGTCACCCACGCTAAAGGGCAGTGGAAGGATCTTGGCTCACTGCAACCTATGCCTCCCAGGCTCAAGCCATCCTCCCACCTCAGCCTCCTGTGGCTAGGACCACAGGCCTGCACCACTATGCCAAGCTAATTTTTGTTTTTTCTGTAGAGACAGGGGTCTCTCGCTTTGTTGCCCAAGCTGGTCTTGAGCTCCTGAACTCAAGCGATTCACCCGCCTTGGCCTCTCAAAGTGCTGGGAATACAGGCATGAGCCTCCACGCCCGGCCAAAGTTGCCCAGTTCTGTTTTAGCAATGTTAAGCTAGGTTTTCTTATCTCCTTGGGTTAAGGGTCCACAGGAATCCAGTGAGTTCGTTTTATTATGGCCTTTATACTTCTTGGATGGAGTTGACCTGGGGAATTGTATTTTGGTTTTTAGAGTTCTTTGGGGTGGACTTTTCCTTCTCTAATACTTTATTGCCTTATTACATTAAGCTAGTAGATTGATTACATTAATTTAAAAATTCAGAGTAAAGTCAATAGTTATTGAGTAGATGTTTACTGAATCTCAGGTACTATGCTAAAAGCTGTATGTACATTATTTTGTTTAATCCTCTAAGAGCCCTTCTGTAAGGGTATTGACCCCATTTCTGAGATGAGGATCCTGCCTCAGGCCCCTAAGTTATTTGGAAGGTAAGTCTTGGACTCATTTTCTTTATGTAATAGTTGATATATTACTGCTACCATTGCTATTGATTATACTCAATTATATTACTGATAGAGTATTATATGTTGGGAGAGAATTATATTAATGATAGCAGTCAAATGGGCAACTGAAATGGTTCCATTTCCTGTTGTCTTCTTTAAACATAAGTAACTACAAGAGCTTTTATAAAATGGCCTCATTAATGTTTTAAAATACTGGATAACTGTAATTTATTCCTTGGAAACATAATCAGTGTGCCTCCTGGACTTCAGTGGTCTATCCTCAGATAATTTTAAGTTTATATGTTACTATGGAACATCTATTAAATTTTGAGTTTATTTTTTTTTCTTTTATTATCTTTACCTTTAGACCTAAGTAGGTAATACTATAGGAGGATATACAGACCTAAGAGACAGATGCAAATTATAGCCACCAAGTTCATGTTCAATTTGAACTGAACCAAAATTTTCCTTTGATTGAATTCAGGGGTGTGTATGTGTTTTTATGTAATGATATTAACGTTTTCCTTAGGCTTCCTTTTATCACATGTGCAGTGCATAAAAGTATACAAACTGTAGCTTAAAGAGTTTAATATGAGAGCTACTGTGAATCAATATTTAGAAAGGTAAGCTCTGGAGTCAACACTCTCTAGGTGTGTTTTCCTTGCTCTGCTACTTAATTTTGTTAACTTTTTGTGCCTTCCTGTACCCAAAGAGCTGTTTTAGGAGTTATAAGAAATTATATATATAAACTCTTAGCAGAATGCTTGGCTATTGATATTTTGTAGCTGCTTATGTTGTTATAAAGTAGGTACCTCTGAGACTTGATCTTGGATGTTTTGAGTTAATGGAGGGAAATTCTTAAAACTTTTACTAAGCAGTTAGTACATGCTAGGCAATTCCCAGAGTGTTTCTTACTTACTGATTCAGGAAAGGAATACTGCATTGTATTATCCTTTTTTTTTTTTTTTTTTTGAGATGGAGTTTTGCTCTTGCCGCCCAGGCTGGAGTGCAATGGTGCAATCTTAGCTCACCACAACCTCTGCCTCCTGGGTTCTAGTGATTATCCTGCCTCAGCCTCCCTAGTAGCTGGGATTATAGGTACACACCACCATGCCCTGCTAATTGTTTTTTTTTTTTTTTTAAGTATCGATGGGGTTTCACCATGTTGGCCAAGCTGGTCTTGAACTCCTAATTTCAGGTGATCCGCCCACCTCAGCCTCCCAAAGTGCTGGGATTACAGGCATGAGCCACTGTGATGGCCTTTTTTTTTTTTTTCCTGTGACGGAGTCTCGCTCTGTCACCCAGACTGGAGTGCAATGGCCCAGTCTTAGCTCACGGCACCCTCCACCTCCTGGGTTCACACGACTCTCCTGCCTTAGCCTCCCGAGTAGCTGGGTCTACAGGCACATTCCACCACACCTGACTAATTTTTGTATTTTTAGTAGAGATGGGGTTTTATGTTGGTGAGGCTAGGCTCGAACTCCTGACCTCATGATCCACCCGCCTTGGCCTCCCAAAGTGCTGGGATTACACACATGAGCCACCACGCCCAGCCATATGATCCTTTTTCATAAGTAGTGTAAGAATTTGTCAATTGAGATTTTTTTTTTCTCAATCCAACATGAAGAAGATGTGGTTTTTCAGTTTTTTGTTTGTTTTTGAGTTGGAGTCTGGCCTTGTTGCCCAAGCTGGAGTGCAGTGGCGCAATCTTGGCTTACTGCAACCTCTACCTCCTGGGTTCAAGAGATTCTCCTGGCTTAGCCTCCCGAGTAGCTGGGACTATAGATGCGTGCCACCATGGTTAGCTAATTTTTTGTATTTTTAGTAGAGATGGGGTTTCACTGTGTTAGCCAGGCTGGTCTTGCTCTCCTGACCTCCTGATCACCCATCTTGGTGTAAGCCACCACGCCCAGCCTTTTTTGTAGACAGAGTTTCATTCTTGTTGCCCAGGCTGAAGTGCAATGGTGTGATCTTGGCTCACTGCAACCTCCACCTCCTGGGTTCAAACGATTCTCCTGCCTCAGCCTCCCAAGTGGCTGGGATTACAGGCATGCACCATCCCCCCCCTGGCTAATTTTGTATATTTAGTGGAGATGGGGTTTCTCCATGTTGGTCAGGCTGGTCTCGGACTCCCAGCCTCAGGAGATCCACCCCCACTCAGCCTTCCAAAGTGCTGGGATTACAGGTATGAACCACCATGCCCAGCCAGTTTTTCAGTTTTAATATTTCTAAAAGATGGATTTTAATCAAAGTGTATTCTCTGTGAGGCGACAATGTGATAGGCCATGAAATAAAACAGATTTGATCTTAGTCTGCTTTGGTAGAAATATGGTGCTTAGGATGTGAGAAGAGAGAATCCTGTTCTCCTCTGCACCAGGGAGTACACCTCAGACAAACCCTGGATACTGCTTTACATTTGAGGCATCATTCTTCAGGGTTAAAGACAAAATGGAGCTCATTCAGAAGAGAGCAACTTGTATTGAGTGAGTATTCAAATCCCTGCCATTATTATCATAATGGCTGCTGTTTAATTAGTGTCTGCTCTATGCAGGTGCTCTACCAAGATTTTGGGACACATTTCTAACCCTCACATGAGCCCTAAGGAGCAGTATTATCTCCATTTTATTGATAACAAAACAGACTTCAAAAGATTAAATAACTTGTCCATGTTATATACTTAACAGCAGAGCTGGGAATTAAATTTAAATTTGAGGTATGATTGACTAAGCTGGGAGTGTTTAGCCAAGAGAATAGAGAACTCAGGGCAAACCCAATAGGTATTTTTGAGGTCTGATGTGTTTTAGTTAATGCTGAGGACAGGAAATAAACCCTGTGGATGGAGTTGAGAGATACCAACTCAGAATAAAGAGTTAAGAATCACAGCTATTCAAAGATGGATTAGACTTCTTTGGGACAGTGAGTTCTTATCACCAGGAAGTATTCAGTATAGGTTAGCAGTTGCTGGGTGGTTATTGTAGAGAGGATTTGAGCTTTAGTTTGCAATTCAGTCACCTATCTTTAACATCCCTTCCACATGTTGAAATAATTTGCCTCCAAAGAGAAGACAAAAAATGTGATTTCTCCTATAAAATAACAATTGAGGTGTGAGCCTAATCATCTTTTGTATACTTACTTTCAGGTGGGAGGGGCTTAGTTGCAATCTTTCAGAGCCTTGGGGCCGGGTGCGGTGGCTCATGCCTGTAATCCCAGCACTTTGAGAGGCTGAGGCAGGCGGGTCACTTGAGGTCAGGACGTCAAGACCAGCCTGACCAACATGGTGAAACCCCGTCTCTACTAAAAATACAAAAATTAGGCAGGCGCATGCCTGTAATCCCAGCTACTTGGGAGGCTGAGGCAGGAGAATCACTTGAACCCCGGGAGGCAGAGGTTGCAGTGAGCCGAGATCGCACCACTGCACTTAAGCCTGAGCAACAAAGCAAAACTCCATCCCCCAAAAAAAAAAACTCTTTCAGAGCTTTGGACTTAGTAACTGATAAGGCTGTTAACAAATTATGCTGTCCTATTTGAACTGTAAAGTTAAATACTTATAAGTTTAGTGGTAACTGGTTACAAGAGCAATAAGAAACTAACATGATATGCAAAAGACATTTTCAAGCAATTAAAAACATAATGGCATCTACATGTTCTTACTAAGTGGCTTGAGCTGGGTGTAGTGGCTCACGCCTGTAATCCCAGCACTTTGGGAGGTTGAGGCAGATAGATCATTTTAGCTCAGGAGTTTGAGACCAGCCTGGGCAATATGGGGAAACCCCATCTCCGCCAAAACCACAAAAATTAGATGGGCGTTGGTGGCTTGTACCTGTAGCCCCAGTTACTCACGGGGCTGAGGCAGGAGAATCACATGAACCCAGGAGGAAGAGATTGCTGTGGGCCGAGATCACACCACTGTACTCCAGCCTGAGCTACAGAGCAAGACCCTGTCTCAAAAAAAAAGAAAAAATTAGTGGCTTAAAACAACTCATACTAAAAATCCATCTACACTCTGGATTTTCCTGCAAGCCATAATGTGTACCAAACATCCAATTCATGCTGTCATGGTTGAGAAGATTCTCTGATGAGCTGACTCCCATAGTCTATGGATTAAATTGATAGAAGGCTTGATTTGTATAGTAAACTCCTCTGTTCATACTGGTATTGACTGTTCCCGATTCAAGATGACAGCTACAATGGTACTGTCAAAAATAGCTACATGAGAGCTTGTTCCTCTGCTGCATTGTGCAGTGACTGTTTTCACCCAGTACTTTGATGTAAGAATAAGCACCTTCCTCTTTCAGGAATATTGTGGGTGTTTCCTGTTATTTATGGCTGAGTGTAATCCTTCATACTATTATCAATTATGTTTGATTGTATGTGATTAAAAATACTGTGTATTTTTTTTTCCTCAAAGTTGCTGGACATGTTTCTTTGAAAGCAGTTAATAAACTGTTTCTTTTTTTCTTTTTTTTTTTTTTTAAAGATGGGGTTTCACCATGATGGCCAGGCTGGTCTTGAACTCCTGACCTCAGGTGATCCACCCACCTCAGCCTCCCAAAGTGCTAGGATTACAGAATAAACTGTTTCTAACAATTCATCTACTAACAAATACTGTTTTTTTAGTTTACTGAGAAGAAATGTTAAAATAGCTCATTGACAGTCATGAATCGGATAAACTTTATAATCAGCCTTGTAATTTTGCTGATTATTCATTTGGCATTTCGAGTCAGCATTATCATATGCACAGAACTTGAGGCATTTTTTTCTTTATGTGTATTTAATTTTTCATGTTCATATAGTCACAATTTTTATCATGATAGTAATTTCTCATTCACTTGTAATACCAAAGTTAAATCATGCTTTTCTGAATGCCCTCTTGCCAAAGACCACCAGGATCACAACTGTTGTTTAAGAAGGTGTAAAAAATAGTAATAATAAATATGACCACAAGCAAAACAATAAACAAAAAAACCCCACACATACACTCTTACTGTTCTGCAGGTTAGAGAGAGATTTTGTTGGGGTAAAATCAAGGTGTCAGCAGGGTTTTGTTTCTTCTGGAGACTCTAGAGTAGAATATGTTTCTTTGTCTTTTCCAGGTGCTTCCAGGGAGCACCCTCAAGCTTTTGTTTTATGCCCCTTCCTCCATCTTCAGAGCCACCATAGCTTCTTCAAATCTCTGACTCCTCTCCCATTTATAAGGACCCTTATGATGACATTGGGCCCACATGAGTAGTTCGGGATAAGGTTAACTGCAACCTCAATTCTGCCTTTGCAAGTAACCTAACATATTCACAGGTTCCAGAAGTTAAGTATCTTTGAGGAGCCATTATTCTGCCCACCATTTGTGTCATAGTAGCTTATTAATTGATTGCTGAACTTGTGCATATAAGTTTATTCCTTTTTCCTTTTTATTAAAAGTGGAAACCAGAGCAATTGAAAAGGTGAAGTTGTACTATAAAATTTATAATGAAAATAGTCATCCTGTTTCTGTTGTTTTCCCATTTCCTAGGCCCTCTCCCCCAAGGCAACTGCTTTCCATTATTTTAACGGTTTCTTCTGGTATTTGCTTCCATTTTCCTATTGCTGCTTTAATTGAAAAAATTCTAACTTATGTATGTCTATTCTTCTTTCCTCTTCTTAGACTCCTAATTTTATTTCATGTTTTATGGTTAAACTGGTGTCTGCTGTTTGTTTTTATGTTATTCATAGCTGAAACAGATCATGCACTTTGATTGCATTTTTGTTCTTGTGCAAACCCTTTTTTAAAGACATGTATCTTAAATGTCCTTAAATTTTTGAACCAGTTTTAGTGTTTGGGTGAGACTTAGTTACGTCTGCTGCCCAGATGTCATTCCTAGAAATTACCTTCACCTTTTCCTATTGTGTTGGATTCTGTTTTCCCTGAATCACTTATTTTCCTTTGTTGTTTTTTTTTATTTATTCCATTACTTTGGAAAAGCACATCCCTTAGTATCTTCTTATGAAAAGAGTACATGAGTCCATGCCTTTTCAAAAATGTGTTTGTTTTACTGTCACTTTTGATTTATTTGATTGGGCATAAAAGTCTAGACTGGGAATAATTTCCTCCAAAAATTTGAAGGCGTTATTCTGTTCATTGTTTTCTAGCCTTCAATATTCATATTCTTAAGAAGTCTATAGTCATTCTGATTCTTTATCCTGTGTTTGTGGCCAGTTTTTCTTCTAGAAGTATGAAGGATCTCCTGTTTAATCTCCATGTTGAGAAATTTCAGAATTTTTGTCTCCTTGTTTGTTTTCAGTGATTTTGCTGAATATTTGTGACAATCTTTTTAGTTTGGAAACTTGAATCCTTTATTTCAAGGAAATTTTCTTTTATTATTTCTTTGATAATTTTTTTTTCTCTGTTTTTACTCTTTGGTACTGTTAATAGATAATTGATCTTTTGGATTAAACTTCTGATTCTCTTCTCTGTTTTCCTTTTTTTTTTTCTCTGTTTTCTAGGAAATATCTTCAGCTCCATCTTCTAGATTTAAATTTTTTTTTTTTTACATTTTTAATTTCCAAGAATTCTTTCTTCTCTGAATTGTCTTTTTTTTTTTTTTTTTAAGTATCTTGTTTTGCTTCATGGTTGCATTAACTTCTGTTTCTGAGGATATTGAATATAAATTTTGAATATTCTTTCACTGTTAAAATTTATTTTAGTTTTTTTGTTTCCATGTTGGAAGCTTTCCTCAAATGTCTGGTGATCCTTGAATATTTCATATTAAAGGATAAGGTACTAAACACCTAATTGTAACATTAAAGTAGAAACCTTTTTTCTAAGGTGATGAGGGAGAAGTTTTGTAGAGGAACCCTCAAATATCAGCATTTTTCAAATCAGTGTCTGTAGGTCTTTATTTGGGGCCAGTTTTTTGAGAAAATGCTCCTGTCTCCTGCCTGGGATATACGAACCTGGTTGCCTACATTCGGGAACTAGGCAGGAGAAGTGGGGATGAGTGGGAGATGCTTAACCATTTTCTGGGAAAACATTTATCTGTCTAGTAGTAGTACACTCTAAGCCAGGTGTCCTAACATCTGAAGCATCCCTGATTCATTTTCTCTAGTATATATCCAGCCCTCTTCTGACGTAGGGGCAAGGTAGCCATCTGCCTGCTTGGGGTTGCCAAACACAGTGGAGGGAGGGTGGCTACTTACATCTTATATAGATTTTTTTTTTTTTTTAAGATAGGGTTTCACCATGATGGCCAGGCTGGTCTTGAACTCCTGACCTCAGGTAATCCACCTACCTCGGCCTCCCAAAGTGCTAGTGGTAGGATTACAGGCGTGAGCCACCGCACCGGACCCTTATATAGATTTTTAAACCAGATTCCTGTTTTCCTCTAGACTTCAGCTTTTAAAGAACCTGATGGCTTCAATTTGTGAACCTTTCCAGGGTTCTCTAAAATGGCTTCCTTATTCCTTTTAGTGGGATTTCATTACAAATCAGAGGTAGCCGGGTGTGGTGGCTCACGCCTATAATCCCAGCACTTTAGGAGGCCGAGGCAGGTGGATCACTTGAGGTCAGGAGTTTGAGATCAGCCTGGCCAACATAGTGAAACCCCGTCTCTTAAAAATAATAATAATAAATAAAATAAAAGTAAAATAAGAATCAGAGGTAATTGTGTGTGTTCAGTTGATCATGTTTAACTGGAAGTTTATCTGCATGTTTTCTTTTCCGAGCATGATTTATGTTTAGTTTTGGTTGCCATAGAAAGCAGAATTCCAAAGTTGATTGAATTAAATAACTTTGTAATATTAATAATTAACTTAATGAGTGCAAGAGCCTAGGATGATGCCTGTGTTCCCTTCTGGGAGGACTGAAATAGTCCTCCTTAAGAATAGGGCCCTGATTAAAGAGTTTTGAGTTTCTGCAAGGCTTTTTGTGTCTGTGCAGTTAACGGTCCTTATTAATTCTTTCCTGCTAACTATATTTAATGTCTGTGGTGCCAGAAATAATTTAGAAGAAAATTATTCTTGGCCAGGCATGGTGGCTCATGCCTGTAATCCCAGCATTTTAGGAGTCTGAGTCAGGCAGATCACCTGATGTCAGGAGTTTGAGACCAGCCTGGTCAACATGGTGAAACCCTGTCTCCACTAAAAATTTAAAAATTAGCTAGGCGTGGTAGTGCACTCCTGTAATCTCAGCTACTGAGGAGGCTGAGGCAGGAAAATCATTTGAACCTGGGAGGCGGAAGTTGGCAGTGAGCTGAGATCATGCCACTACACTACAGCTTGGGTGACAGAGCGAGACTGTCTTAAAAAAAAAAAAAAAGACGAAAATTATTCTCATAAGATTTAAAAGACTAAACCCTTGTGATGTGTCAACCAGAGCCACATGAAGAGTAAGAGAGAAGTAACTTTTTGTGTTATACTAATAGTCTGCCTAACAATATAGATTGTGAAGGATTTTTATTTTTCTGTATTTGTTTGTTTGTTTTTGAAGCTTAGAACTTCAATACTGTGTGGACTGTGCCATACCAAAGTTGGTTGGGATTAGCACAGCCTCCTGGGGTTTGTATATTCCTTGGGAGAATAATTGATCTCTTAACCTCATCCCAAAGGATGAAAATACATTGCTTTGACTTTAAAAATGTGTGTTAAAAAGAAAATGTGTGTATGTGTTTGATTACAAAGTACATGTGCTTATTGAAAATTTGGGAAAATAAATGAATAAATAAAATTAATTTGTAATACAGTCTTTCCAAAATAATTATTAGTATTAATATTTGAATTTTGTTTTGTTTTCAGACAGAGTCTCACTCTGTCATCGAAGCTGGAGAGCAGTGGCATCATCATGTCTCTCCACAGTCTCAACCCCCAGGCTCAAGGGATGCTCTTTACCACCCAAGTAGCTGGGACTACAGTGCACACCACCATGCCTAGCTAATTTTGGGGTGTGTTTTTTTGTATGTGTGTGGAGACTGGGTTTCACCATGTTGCACAGGCTGGTTTCAAACCTCTGGACTCAAGCAGTCCACCTACCCTAGCTTTCCAAAGTACTGGGGTTGCAGGCATGAGCCACCAGACCCAGCTGGGTTGGTTTGTTTGCTTGTTTGTTTTTAAACAGGGTCTTCATCTGTCACCCAGGCTGGAATTCAGTGGTGCTTTCACCGTTTATTGACCTACAGGCTCAAGGAATCCTGAGCCTCCAGAGAAGCCTGAACTATAGGCACTTGCCACCATGCCCAGCTGGTTTGTGTGTTGTTGTTGTTTTAATTTTGTTTTTTTGAGACAGAGTCTTACTCTGTTGCCCAGGCTGGAGTGCAGTGGAGCAATCTCGGCTCACTGCCACCTCCGCCTCCCGGCTTCAAGCAGTTCTCTGCTTCAGTGTTCCAAGTAGCTGGGGTTACAGGCACCTGCCATGACACCTGGCTAATTTCTGTATTTTTAGTAGAGACAGGATTTCAACATCTTGGTCAGGCTGAGTCTTGAACTCCTGACCTCGTGATCCATCTGCCTTGGCCTCCCAAAGTGCTGGGATTACAGGCGTGAGCCACTGTGCCCAGCTGTTTTTTTTTTTTTTTTTTTTTTTTTGTAGAAATGAGGGCTTGGGGTTTTGCCCAGGTTCGTCTCGAACTCCTGGACTCAAGTCATCCTCCCACTTCAGACTCCCAAAGTGTTGAGATTGCAGGCGTGAGCCACTGTACCTGGCTGTTAGTTTTCTTGATTTCTTTTGAGACAATTTTGGTTCCCATCTAGAAAAATGATTAATTTGGAGATTCAGTAGTAAGATTTAAAGAAAGGATTATAGAGCAACTATTTTTATTTTCTTTAGAGACAGAATCTCGATAGATTGCCCAGGCTAGATTCTAACTTGTGGGCTCAAATGATCCTCCTGTCTCAGCCTCCCAAATAGTTGGGACTACAGGTACATGCCACTGCAGCTGACAGTAGAGCAATTTGTAAAACTAGTAAGTACATAAAAGAGTAAATGGAAATGCCAGGATAGTTCACAAGAATGGATGTACTGTTTTGTTCATTCTCATAGTAGTTGACCCATAAGTCAATTTCTTTTGTGAAATTTGCGGGCTGTGTTTTTTGATGAGGGCCTGTGCACAAAAATGTAGGTTTAAGCACTGAAGTTCACAGAGGTCAGCAAATCTGTTTAACTGCTTCACCAGGACTAACACTGAAAATGTATTCCACCCCCCGCCCCTTTTTTTTTGTCTTTTTTTTGAGATGGATCACGCCAGCCTTACTCTTGTTGCCCGGGCTGGAGTGCAGTGGTGTGATCTTGGCTCACTGCAACCTCCGCCTCCTGGGTTCAAACAATTCTCCCGCCTCAGCCTCCTAAGTAGCTGGGATTACAGGCATGCTCCACCATACCTGGCTAATTTTTGTATTTTAAGTAGAGACAGGGTTTCACCATGTTAGGCTGGTGTCATACTCCTGACCTCAGGTGATTCACCTGCCCTAGTCTCCCAAAGTGTTGGGATTACACGCGTGAGTCACCATGCCTGGCCACATATTCCTCTTTTTAAAAATACCTTTATTGGCTGGGCATGGTGGCTCACACCCTTAATCCCAGCATTTTGGGAGGCCAAGGCAGGCGGATCACCTGAGGTCAGGAGTTTAGGACCAGTCTGGCCAACCCAACAAGGTGAAACCTAGTCTCTACTAAAAATACAAAAATTAGTAAGGCATGGTGGCACACACCTGTAGTCCCAGCTACTCAGGAGGCTGAGACACGGGAATTGCTTAAACCTTGGAGGTGGAGGTTGTAGTGAACTGTGATCACGCCACAGTGCTCCATTGTGGATGACAGAGCGAGACTCCATCTCAGAAATAAATAAATAAAAATACTTTTTAAATTTGCAGTATATTTTTTATTCTGTCACGTATAAATAGGGCAGATATTAAAATAACATCTAAAAGTACTAAAACTCAATCAGGTGCAGTGGTCACACCTGTAATCCCAGCACTTTGGGAGGCCCAGATGGGCGGATCACCTGAGGTCAGGAGTTCGAGGCCAGCTTGGCCAACATGGTAAAACCTCATCTCTACTAAAAAATATAAAAATTAGCTGTGCATGATGGTGCGTGCCTGTAATTCCAGCTACTTGGGAGGCTGAGGCAGGAGAATCGCTTGAACCTGGGAGAGGGAGGTTGCTTTGAGCCGAGATTATGCCAATGCACTCCAGCCTGGGTGACAAAGTGAGACTCTGTCTCAAAAAAAAATTTTTTTTTCTTTACTCACCATCCTTCAAAGACATTGCACCTAGTTCATATTACCAAATGTTTAAGGAAGCAAACTGGCCAGGCATGGCGGCTCATGTCTATAATCCCAGCACTTTGGAAGGCTAGGGGGGCTTGATTACTTGAGGCCAGGAGCTCAAGACCAGCTTGGGCAACATGGCAAAACCCTGTCTCTACAAAAACACAAAAATTAGCTGGGCATAGTGGCACTCACTGGTAGTTCCAGCTACTCAGGAGGCTCAGGTGGAAGAATCCCTTGAGCCCAGGAATTCAAGACTACAGTGAGCTGTGATTGTGCTACTCCCCTCCAGCCTGGGCAACAGAGTGAGACCCTGTCTCAAAAAGAAGCAAATTTATCATCTGGTAGGAAATGAACTCTCCATTCATTAGCAAAAAACTCAAATAGAAATATTTTACAGATAATTTTATGATAATAGTAATAAATTTAAAAAAAGATTTTTCATATCCATTTGCCTCATCTATTCAGGTCACCCTCCTGCAGCAAAAATAATAATTTTTGTGTGTGTATGTTCAAAATTGCTATGTTGCATGACCTGAAAAGTGGTCTTCAGGTGAATAGTTTCCACGTGATTTTAGCTTTGCTGACATTTATTTATTTACAACCACTTAATTGAATTTATACTTAAAAAAAGAAAGGACAAACACACTCTCAGGCCCACCACATCTTTCTTTCTTTGTTTTTGAGATGCAGTTTTGCTCTGTCACCCAGGCTGGAGTGCAGTGGCATGACCTCGGCTCATTGCCACCTCCGTCTCGTTCAAGCAATTCTGCTTCAGCCTCCTGAGTAGCTGGAATTACAGACGTGCGCCACCACACCCAGCTAATTTTTATATTTTCTTCTTTTTTAAATTTTTTTTTTTAATGGAGACAGAGTCTCACTATGTTGCCCAGGCTGGAGTGCAGTGGCTATTCACAGGCACAATCCCACTATTGATCAGCACGGGAGTTTTGACCTGCTCCATTTCCGACCTGGGCCGGTTCACCCCTCAGGCAACCTGGTGGTCCCCTGCTCCTGGGAGGTCATCATATTGATGCCAGACTTAGTGCAGACATCCGATTCGCATAGCACACTACAGCCCAGAACTCCCAGACTCAAGTGATCCTCCAGCCTCAGCCTCCTGAGTAGCTGGGACTGCAGGCACACACCACCGTGCCTGGTAATTTTTATGTTTTTAGTAGAATCAGAGTTTTGCCATGTTGGCCAGGCTGGTCTTTAACTCTTGACCTCAGGTGATCCACCTGCTTTGGCCTCCCAAAGTGCTGGGATTACAGGTGTGAGCCATCGTGCCTGACTGGTCAATGCCTTTCTTTTGTTTTAAAAAACAAAAACTTTCTAAATCTCAAGGCTAAGATCTGAAGTTGGAGCTATTTTTCAACTTACCACCATTTGTTAAAAGTGAGAAGGGACTTGACATGGTGGCTCACGCCTGTAATCCCAGTTCTGTGGGAGGCCAAGGCGGGTGGATCACCTAAAGTTAGAAGTTGGTGACCAGCCTGGCCAATGTGATGAAACCCCATCTCTGCTAAAAGTATAAAAACTAGCCAGATGTGGTGGTGCACACCTGTACTCCCAGCTACTCCAGAGGCTGAGGCAGGAGAATCACTTGAACCCAGGAGGCAGAGGCTGCCATGAGCTGAGATCGTGCCACTCACTGCACTCCAGCCTAGGCAACAGAGCGAGACTCTATCTCAAAAAAAAAGTGAGAAGAAAGTTGTTTTGGGCTATGTGACATAAAAGTATAAGAAAACTTTTGGTGACTAATATCCTTATCAAGTATTTAATGATTAGTGTCACCAAATATTATGTGTTGTCCATAGTTGTATGTGCTATATACTTGTATATAACTGGCAGCACAATAGGTTCATTTACACCAGCATCACCAGAAATACTTGAGTTATATATTGCACCATGTTATGGCAGCTACCACACCACTAGGCCATAGGAAATTTTCAGCTCCGTTATAATCTTATGGGACTACAGTCATATAAACAATTTATCCTTGACTGAAATGCCATTATGCAGAACATGATTGTACCGCATTGTTTCAACCTTCCCTTATTGATAACCTTTTAAGTTATTTCCAGTAATAAAACAGTGCTGCAATGAGTGTCCTTGTATTTAACTCCTCCTGTATATCTGGGAGTGCTTATCAAACATATGTAATGAGAACTGGAGTGAGTGGATCATAGGGCATAAACATTTATAGTTTTGAAATACAGGAGTCTTTCCTTGTCTATGGTTTTGCTTTCCCTGGTTTCAGATACATGGGGTCCATCAAGGTCTGAAAATAGGTGAGTAGAGTACAATCAGATGTTTTGAGAGAGAGAGAGAGACCCCACATTCACATAACTTATTGTTTTATATTGTTATAGTTGTTATATTTTATTCTTGTTAATCTCTTTATTGTGTCTAATTTATAAATTATAGATATGTACATATAGGGCAAACATAATATATATAGGGTTAAATACTATCTTCGGTTTTAAGCATCCTCTAGGGGATAAAGTGGGGATTATTGTGTATTGCCAAATTGCCCTTCCAAGATAACAGTAACAGTTTTTACTTACAGCATTCATATATGAGAATGGGTACCTGTTTGTAGGATCTTAACAACTTTTGATGTTGTCTAATTTTTTGGTTTATCTGATGGGAGGTGGTGGTCTTGGTATCTAATGCTTTTAATTTCTATTTCTTGACTAGTGGGGTTGAATATCTTGTTGGACATGTATTGGTAGCTTCTGTATTTTTTCTTCTTTGAGTTTCCTGCTGTTCTTTAACCCATATTCTTCTCAGTCATTAGTGATTTTATTTCACCACTATATGCATGAGTGAGACATATAGGTAGCATATACTGCTTTCAAGGCCCCTCCCCCATTTTTTAAAATTTGGTAGTCTGTTATTGGAATCAACCAGTAGTTAATGCTGCCATTTATCAAAGAAGCAGAACTGTTCTCTCAGTATTTCCCATTTTACCAGAACCCAGTTTCATACTGCTTTTAATTGTTGGTGGCAGTTAGTCTTTATAGGTCAAACTGGCTGCACTTTTAATTGCCTATATGGAAACCTACCAGATGCAATCAGATGAAATAGTTGTTAATAATAATCCTATTACCTCTGAAGTAGCAACCTCTGAAGTGTAACCCTCTCTTTATTGATGAATAAACTGAGAGGTTGAATGGTCACATAGCTAGGAAGTGTCTCAGATAAGATTCAAACCCACGCCATCCAATTCCAAAGCCTTTTCCACCACATCATACTGCCTCAGTGGGATGGACACATTTTTTAGGACAGCCTTTCAAAGTGTATGTAATCTCTTATGCATGATCATGTTAAAAGGCACTAATATAAAATTATTTTAAGTTTTTATTTTCTCTTAGCTAAAAATTATTTTAAAAAAAACACTATTTTAAAAACCAATTGTTGGACTGGGCATGGTGGCTCATACCTGTAATCCCAGTACTTTGGGAGGCTGAGGCAGGAGAATTGCTTGAGACCAGGAGTTGAAGACCAGTCTGGGCAACATTGTAAGACATTGCCTCTGCAAGAAGTAAAAAAATTAGCCAGATGTGGTGGCACATGCCTATAGGCCCAGCTTCTTGGGAAGCTGAGGCAGAAGGATTGCTTAAGCCTGGGGGGTCGAGGTTGCAGCCTGACTGTAGCTTGGTAGATGGGTTTTTCCATAGTAGCTTTAGCATGAACATTGATAGTCGGCTTATTTTTACAACATAATTCAGGCTAGGCATGGTGGTTCACATCTGTAATGCTGACACTTTGAGAGACTGAGGCAGGAGAATCACTTGAGCTCAGGAGTTTGAGACCAGCCTGGGCAACATAGTGAGACTTTGTCTCTACAAAAATTAGAATATTATCCAGGTATGATGGTGCGTGTTTCTGTAGTCCCAGGTACTCTGGCGGCTGAGGTGGGAGGATAGCTTAAGCCCAGCAGGTTGAGGCTGCAGTGAGCTGTGATCATGCCACTGCATTCCAGCCTGGGCAATAAAGCGAGACCTTTTCTCAAAAAAAAAAAAAGAAAAAAAAATCAGCATTCAGGATTTCCACGTTAGGCTGATACACACACACACACACACACACACACACACACACACACACACACAGATATACATATATATATGTATTATTATTATTATTATTATTTTTTGAGATGGAGTCTTGCTCTGTCACCCCAGGCTGGATTGCAGTGGCGCAATCTTGGCTCACTGCAACCTCTGCCTCCTGGGTTCAAGCCATTCTCCTGCCTCAGCCTCCCAAGTAGCTGGGACTACAGGCGTGTACCACCACAATCAGCTAATTTTTTGTATTTTTAGTAGAGACTGGATTTCACCCTCTTAGCCAGGATAGTCTCGGTCTCCTGACCTTGTGATCGGCCCGATTTGGCCTCTCAAAGTTCTGGGATTACAGGCGTGAGCCACCACGCCCAGTCAGCTCTGACCGTTACTAATAAAATGTAGTAATTGGGCCAGGCATGCTGGCTCAAATCCCAGAGCACTTTGGAAGGGAGTCTGAGATGAAAGGCCCAAGAGTTTGAGACCAGCCTGCGCAGCCCTTTCTCTGCAAAAAATACAAAAATAGCTGGGTTTGGTGGCACACACGTGTAGCCCCAGCTACTTGTGGGGCTGAGGTAGGAGGATCATTTGAGTCAAGGAGGTCAAGGCTGCAGCGAGCCATCATCACTCCATTGTAGTCCAGCCTGGGCAACAGAGTAAAAAAAAAAAATAAAAATATATTATTGAATACCATAGACCAAAAAAAAAGAGAAAAAGTAGTAATTGAAATAAAAATTTCACTATAATAGTGTTTGTGTCTATTAGAGGCAGTTTGTGACATACTTCGTAGCAAAGCTTTAGTATAATGTTGAAAATTATGTATTTTGCCAGTGCTAATTGTTTTCTTTGTGTTTCTTTTTCTTACAGAAAAAGATGGCAAAGCATTTCATCCAACTTATGAAGAAAAACTGAAGCTTGTGGCACTGCATAAGCAGGTTCTTATGGGCCCATATAATCCAGACACTTGTCCTGAGGTTGGATTCTTTGATGTTTTGGGGAATGACAGGAGGTAAGTGTTTTTCTGTGTAGTGAATTTAATGAGGATAATGTTGGCAAAGGGTACAATATGTATTGGTTAAGACGTGAATAGCTGGTTCATTAGCTTAGAATAGGAACTGAACATTTTTGCTTGCAGCTTGTGGAGTCTTCAGATATTTATATGTTTTTAGCTTAGAGATGGCTAAATATTATGGAAGAACTGTACTCATCTGATTATAAACATATGATAAGTAGAGCTTCATTTGATTCTTCCCAAATAATACTAAAAGCAGCCATTTAAAATACATAGTAATTGATTCCCTTATTGAAACATAAATTGTGACAAAAAAGAGTACATTGAGTATTTTGTTTAATTAAGGCTCAAATATTATATAAGAAAAATATACCAGGTGCAGCAGCTCATGCCTATAATCCCAGCACTTTGGGAGGCCGAGGTAGGTGGATCATTTGAGGTCAGGAGTTTGAGACCAGCCTGGCCAACATGGTGAAACCCTCTCTCTACTAAAAATAAAAAAATTAGGCCGGGCACAGTGACTCACACCTGTATTCCCAGCACTTTGGGAAGCTGAGGTGGGCAGATCACAGGGTCAGAAGTTTGAGACCAGCCTGGCCAATATGGTGAAACCTCATCTCTACTAAAAATACAAAAATTAGCTGGGCATGATGGCGCACCTGTAGTCCCAGCTACTCATGAGATTGAGGCAGGGGAATCGCTTGAACCCAGGAGGTGGAAGTTGCAGTGGGCTGAGATCACACCACTGCACTCCAACCTGGGTGACAGAGTGAGACTCTGTCTCAAAAAAAGGAAAAATTAGCTGGCGGTAGTGGCACACGCCTATGATCCCAGCTATTCAGGAGGCTGAGGAAGGAGAATCGCTTGAGCCTGGGAGGTGGAGGTTCTGGTGAGCTAAGATAGCACCACTGCACTCCAGTCTGGGCAACAGAGTGAGACTTGTCTCAAAAAAAAAAAAAAAAGAAAAAACATTAGTACCCTTTTGCTATATGGGAATCATCAGCAATGCAGTTGTTTGGATTGCGTGTGGCATATCTAATTTACTAAGTCAGTACTTACTTGTTAAAACTTGAAGTTTTGAGCCTTTTGCTTTTAGTAGAATCATTCTTCGTTTGAGTTATAATTGAAAATTGTTCATATTTAGATTTAAATTCAATCAATTTCTCATTCTATTAAGAAAGGGAGGTAACTTTTCTTGTTATTCCTTACAGGAGAGAATGGGCAGCCCTGGGAAACATGTCTAAAGAGGATGCCATGGTAGAGTTTCTCAAGCTCTTAAATAGGTGTTGCCATCTCTTTTCAACATATGTTGCATCCCACAAAATAGAGAAGGAAGAGCAAGAAAAAAAAAGGTGAAGTTTGAGGGCATGGAATACTTTACCACTGCACCGCCCAGTATACTGATGCTTTTGCTTTATGGAGTGTCTGTTCTAGATAAGGTGTCTTGCTTTCCTTGGATCCCCACTTCTTATGGCAATTGTCCAAACTTCCTGGTGTGAACAGGTATTTATATTATGAGTTTTAGCGGGAGGGAGGGCCGCTTCCTACTGACCATGCCTTTAAAAGGAACCTCCCATCCATCATGGCAGCCTTCCTTTTGTTTTATTACGCTACGTTTCTGAATAAGCTCCACCATAAGCTCAACCACTCCCTCCTCTCTGTCCTGTGGTCTGACATACCCTTTGTTGCAGTCTCCCTTTAGCTTTTAGAATACTCATGCTCCATTTCACGGTTTGCAGCTATGCGACCTTATATAGACATTCCTATTGGCTTTGCCTTCCAGCTGACTTACTGATTATTTTCAAGTTTTGGAGGAGGAGCTACTGAATGTGCTGTTTATGTTTATGGGATTCTCCTTTGTAGTTGTGAATTAGAATTACAGTTACACCTTATTCATCTAGTGGCTATATTTTCAACAACTTTGACTATCTAAAATTGTAGGTGATGAAAGTGATGCTACAAACCCAATTTTTCTTCAGGTTATGTTATACTTCTTTTTTTTTTTTTGAGACGGAGTCTTGCTCTGTTGCTCAGGCTGGAATGCAGTGACACGATCTCAGTTCCCTGCAACCTCTGCCTCCTGGGTTCAAGCAGTTCTCCTGCCTCACCCTCCCAAGTAGCTGGGATTGCAAGTACCCACCACCAAACCCACCTTAAAGTTCTTGGTAGAAATGAAGTTTTACCATGTTGGCCAGGCTGATCTCCAACTCCTGACTTCAGGTAATCCACCTGCCTTGATCTCCTGAAGTGCCGGGATTACAGGCATGAGCCGCTGTGCCCAGCTGATGTTATTCTTTAAAAACAATTGATTCTCTGGTTTCCTACCTTAACCTGGATTAGAAAAAGCAGATAAGAAGAGAAAATAGCTTGATGGTGAGGGACATAATAGAAACCATGAAAAATAGACACAAGAATTATAAAAACATGGCAGTCAGGGGCCATTTAATATGAAGGTAAACTTCTGCATCACAATAGTATGATGTGCAGTTTTTATGTTAATAGCTATAACCTGAGTCATCAAGAGATGGAACATCAGATATGATTTATTCCTGTCTAAGATAATAGGAAATGGCTTGATTACATTTTCAGAAGATATTTATCCAAAGAAAGTTGTTTTTTTTAATCTAAAGGAAAAGTTTTGATTCTTCTGAGAATAGAATAAAGTTTCTTGAAATGGAAAATTGATTTATGTCCTACAGGCCATTGTGTAGTGATGTTGGATCAATGAGATACTGCTATGATGTCTGTAGAAGTAGTATGTTTATATTGATTTTAAGTTCTTATTTTAATGATATATGCATATTTCTCTTAAGCATTGTCAGAAGTTACTACTCAACCTATAAAGTTGAAACATACTTTTGTCATAGGATAAAGTCCATATGGAATTATTTTAAAGTGTTTAAGAGTAGACTTCATCTATTCTGAAGTTTAAGCTCTAGCTTGGGACCCTTCTTGCCCTGTACCAGCTGTGACACATTAAAAGTAGGTCATGGCCCAGTATGGTGGCTCATGCCTGTGGTGGCTCACATCTGTAATCCCAGCACTTTGGGAGGCCAAGGTAGGCAGATCACTTGAGTCTAAGAGTTCAGGACCAGCCTGAGCAACATGACAAAACCCCAGCTCTACAAAAAAAATACAAAAATTAGCTAGATGTGGTTGCAGGTGCCTATAGTTCCAACTACTTGGGAGGCTAAGGTGGGAGGATTGTTGGAGCCTGGGAGGTGGAGTTGCAGTGAGCCAAGAACATGCCACTGTACTCCAGTGTGAGTGACAGAGTGAGACCCTGTCTCAAAAAAAAAAAAAAGTAGGTCATGTTATTGCTATATTTTGAGCCTTGGCTGTGGTCAGGTGTGTTGTTAATCACCTATAAGAGTTAGAAGGGAGAAAAGGGAGGTAGTGCAGACAGTTCTCGTGGTAGGACCAAGAAATGGTGTCTTATGTGATACTCCTCAGAAATCTTCCCTTTCATCGTATCTGCCTCCTCCCTGGACACCAAACCACTTGCAGACCCTTAAGATGTCTGTTCCTAGCATAATAGGATCTGTTCTTTTTGGAAAGGTCTTGTGGGGTGGGCGAAAGTTGGGCAAGAGCTGCTGTGTGAGGTTAACCATTCTTTTTTAAATTAAAAGCTTTAAAAACATTTTTTAATTTCAGAAATAATACACAGATATATGCAATATAAATATTTTCATTTATGTCAATAAATGAAACACAAACTGAAAAATCTTTTTTTCCCATATTTCTTTTAGTTCCACTCTCTTTTGTATAGATAATAACTGATAAATTTAGATTGTATCTTTCCAGATCTTTTCGTATGTATTTACCTTTTTTTCATTAAGCAAATGTATTCAGTGTCTTTACATATTAGGCATGTACTTCTATCCTTTGACTCTGTGGTGTTTGAGGGTGAATTTTTTGCTTCTATACATGTTTGTTGAGTGCTTGTTCTTTCCAGCACTGTGCTAAGCCCTGAGGGTGTAGTGGTGTGAGATTACAGTCTCTGCCCCTATGGAGCATCTACTTTAATGGGTAAGGCAGACCTACTGCTAAATGTATCACACACGTTTAATTACAATGACAGCAGGTGTTATGAAGGAAAAGCTTTTAGTGCTGTGAGCCTATATGAGAGGGGACCCTTCAGGGTACAGGACTATCATAATAATTTAAGTAGTATCTTATGGTGGACACATTTTCTATTGCTGTGCAACAGTAATTATTTTTGATGTGATTTGTATATTGTGAGATTTACTCCATATAAGTTTCTGCTAGTAAATTGTATGCATTTTAAATTTTGATGTATATATCCATATTGTTCTCTAAAAAGGTCATGTCACTTTTCACTGAGAACTAAAGTTTTAAATTATTTTTAAACAGGATTCAGTGTATAGGGTTCATTCTCTATCCTTTGCCTTGTAGGAAGGAGGAGGAGGAGCGAAGGCGGCGTGAAGAGGAAGAATTAGAACGTCTGCAAAAGGAGGAAGAGAAACGTAGGAGAGAAGAAGAGGAAAGGCTTCAACGGGAGGAAGAAGAAAGGAGACAGATAGAAGAAGAGAGGCTTCGGTTGGAGCAGCAAAAGTAAGCTTATTATATGGCTTATGTTTTAAAATGAGAAATGGAAAAAATAAAATAAAATAGAATAAAAATAAGAAATGGGTGTGCCGGGCACAGTGGCTCACACCTGTAATCCCAGCACTTTGGGAGGCTGAGGCAGGTGGATCACCTGATGTCAGGAGATGGAGACTATTCTGGCTAACACAGTGAAACCCCATCTCTACTAAAAATACAAACAATTAGCCAGGCATGGTGGCATATGCCTGTAATCCCAGCTACTTGGGAGGCTGAGGCAGGAGAATCACTTGAACTCAGGAGGCCGAGGTTATGGTGAGCTGAGATTGTGCCATTGCACTCCAGCCTGGACAACAAGAGTGAAACTCTGTCTCAAGAAAAAAAAACAGTCAGGGGGGCTTCCATACTATTATAACTTGACTTTTTACCATCGTATCCCTAAGGATACTTCTGTGATATGCACGATGGGGAGGTACACTGGTACTAGCTTTTTGCTATTTTTACCAATAATCTGTTACCATGGAGAGTCTGGTCTTAAGCATCTATTTGTTGCAAAAGGAGGAATGCATGCCAGGTGCGGTGGCTTATGCCTGTAATCCCAGCACTTTGGGAGCCTGAGGCAGGTGGATCACCTGATGTCAGAAGTTCGAGACCAGCCTGACCAACATGGAGAAACCGAATCTCTACTAAATACACAAAATTAGCTGGGCATCATGGTGCATGCCTGTAATCCCAGCTACTTGGGAGGCTGAGGCAGGAGAATCACTTGAACCCGGGAGGCGGAGGTTGCAGTGAGCCAAGATCATACCATTGTACTCCAGCCTGGGTGACAAGAGCAAAACTCCATTTCAAAAAAAAAAAAAGCCGGGTGTGGTGGCTCACACCTATAATCCCAGCACTTTGGGAGGCCAAGGCAGGCATATCACGAGGTCAGGAAATTCAGCTCATCCTGGCCAGCATAGTAGAACCCCATCTCTATTAAAATACAAAAAATTAGCTGGGCATGGTGGCATGTGCCTATATTCCCAGCTACTCGGGAGGCAGAG
>CAUYQU010076477.1:0-17568 GCA_963574635.1 Cheracebus regulus
GGGTGCTCCTCCGGGGCCACACACAGCTCGTTGTAGAAGGTGTGGTGCCAGATTTTCTCCATGTCATCCCAGTTGGTGACGATGCCGTGCTTACTGGGGTACTTCAGGGTCAGGATGCCGCGCTTGCTCTGGGCCTCGTCGCCCACGTAGGAGTCCTTCTGGCCCATGCCGACCATCACGCCCTGGTGCCGAGGGCGCCCGACAATGGAGGGAAACACGGCTCGGGGGGCGTCGTCCCCAGCAAAGCCAGCTTTGCACATGCCGGAACCATTGTCGATGACGAACGCAGCAATTTCTTCTTCCATTGCGACCGGCGGAGGAGCAGGGCAGCGGAGTGCTGAGAGAACACCGTACACAAGCTGGCAGGGCGACTGAGCTGTTTTTTTAATTTTTTTATTTTTTTATTTTTTTTATTTTTTGAGATAGAGTCTGGCTGTATCGCCCAGGCTGGAGTGCAGTGTCACGATCTTGGCTCACTACCACCTCCGCCTCCTGGGTTCAAGCAATTCTCCTGCCTCAGCCTCCCAAGTAGCTGGGATTACAGGAGTACGTCACCACACCTGGCAAATTTTTGTATTTTTAGTAGAGAAGGGGTTTTGCCATATTGTCTATACTTGTGAACTCCTGACCTCAAGTAATCCACCTGCTTTGGCCTCCCAAAGTGCTGGGATTACAGGTGTGAGCCACTGCGCCTGGCCTTCTGGCATACACACTTTGTAACCCTGTTTGTCACTGTTCTCTTCCCACCTCCCATTTTCTTTTCTTTTTTTTTTTTGTTTGTTTTGTTTTTTTTTGGTTTTGTTTTGTTTGTTATTGTTTTTTGAGACAGAGTTGCCTAGGCTGGAGTCCAATGGCGGGATCTCGATCTCAGCTCACTGCAACCTCCGCCTCCTGGGTCCAAGTGATTCTCCTGCCTCAGCCTCCCGAGTAGCAGGGATTACAAGCATCCGCCACCACACCTGGCTAATTTTTGTATGTTTACTACAGTAGAGACGGAGTTTCACCATGTTGGCCAGGCTGGTCTCGAACTCTTGACCTCAGGTGATCCAACTGCCTCAGCCTCCCAAAGTGCTGGATTGCAGGCGTGAGCCACTGCACCCAGCTATTTTTGCCATTTCTAAAAATAACCCAACAACTATGCTATGCGCTGCTAGCCTTAGCACTATTGTATTCGTGAGTTCATGTGTATTAAGGACAGTTTATAGTACATTCAATGCTTTTTTCCCCTCTTTGTTTTAAAGTTCAAAGTTACTGTCTCCATGAAAGTTGGAGTATGTCACTGCCAGTCTCATTTTATGCTATTCATAAAATCATGAGCAGACTTTATCAAGGACAAAAAAAAAAAATCTTAAGAAACAGGAACATCCCCCTTCCCCTATACAATATTCCTGACAACCATTTATTAAGGTCTTTCTCTAATCTTTTCATTGGAATCACTTCTACTTCCAAAACCATCTCTACCACTGTCAACTAACATAAATCATTCAAGTTTTTCCTTAAGCTGTGATCAAATATCCTCATGAAAGTTTTTTAAGGAATAGCTCTTCTGCACATTCTCAAGGCGGGCGCTACGGTAGCGCTAAGGGCATACTTAAAAGTGAAATGAACATGTTCTCTGTAACTTTCACAGTTACGTCTACCTGTTATAATAGCTGACATTTCTTGAAGGATTATACTAAGCGGCAGACACTATGCCTAATGTTATTTTTTAATGCAATTTCTTATTTAATCTTCATAATGATCCTTTGAAAAATGTTTACTATCGTTTTTTTTTTGTTGTTGTTTTTTTTTTGTTTGTTTGTTTTTGAGACGGAGTCTTGCTCTGTCATCCAGCCTGGAGTGCAGAGGCACGATCTTGGCTCACTGCAACTTCCACCTCCCAGGTTCAAGAGATTCTCCTGCCTCAGCCTCCCGAGTAGCTGGTATTACAGGTGTGTGCTACCGTGCCTGAATAATTTTTTGAAGTTTTAGTAGAGAAATTCACTATGTTAACCAAGACGGTCTCTATCTCCTGACCTCGTGATCCGCCCAGCCTCCCAAAGTGCTGAGATTACAGGCGTCAGCCACCGTGCCCTGCCTACCATCTTCTTACATATTTTTAAGATCTGTGGCTTGAACAAGTAAACATTACTTGGTGGAGTGACACAAACAATAAAATCAGAATGCAATTCTAGGTGTTTCTGACATCAAAAATTTTCCTTTTTTCTTTTTTAGACATAGTCTCTCTGTTGCCGAGGCTGAAGTGCAGTGGTGAAATCTCGGCTTACTGCAACTTCCTGGGTTCAAACGATTCTCCTGCCTCAGCCTCCCGAGTAGCTGGGATTACAGGCACACACCACCATGCCTGGCTAATTTTTGTATTTTTAGTGGAGACAAGGTTTCACCATGTTTGTCTGGCTTGTCTCAAACTCCTGATCTCAGGTGATCCACCTGCCTCTGCCTCCCAAAGTTCTGGGATTACAGGTGTGAGCCACCAAGACCGACCCAAAACCTTGCTTTTAATCAGTGAAATGATCTTCATCCTTACCTGTTCTAAATGGCAGCTCATCACCTATTTGTAAGCAACTACTACTATTTATTTTTATTTGTATTTTTTGAGACAGGGTCTCACTCTGTTGCCCAGGCTGGAGTGCAGTGGCATAATCACAGCTCACTGCAGCCTCGACCTCCTGGGCTCAAGCCATCCTCACACCTCAGCCTCCCAAGTAGCTGGGACCACAGGCATGCACCTAATGCTAATTTTTGTGTTTTTTGTAGAAATGGAGTATCACCATGTTGCCCGGGCTGGTGTTGAACTGAGTACAAGCAATCCATCCGCCTTGGCCTCTCAAAGTGCTGGGCTTACAGACGTGAGCCACCGTGCCTGGCTAACTGCCATTATTTTAACTTGTATTTACACTGTTTTATTTGTATTCTACCTGCATCTATCCAATTTACCTACCTGAGCTCTCATGGGTGAAGACTTGCTCCTTCACAGAACCTAGCAAAGTGCTGGGCTGAAAGGGAGACAATGTATCTGACTCCTGTAAAACAAACCTTGTATTTGTCTGATTTCTTTCCTCTCTCAGCACTCTGCCCACTGGCAAGATGACATTGCAGTTTGAATCTCATCTTCTGCTAATTCACTTGCCTCAAACACTTGTGTCCACATTTAAGCTAGTGGATTTTCACGGCATAGTTCCACTCTTGTCTTTTTGAAGCAGCGAAAAGAGAATTGGAAAAGTTTCCAAGAGAATCGACTTAGGAGTTCTGTTTCAGCACTTATGATTCAACATTCAGCTTTGGGCAAAGTACTTCTTCAAGTATTCTCAGAGTTAACAGCTATTTTGCTAATTTCACAGTGATTGGAAAGATCAGATGGAATTACTTATGGGAGAAAACTCAAGTGCGTTATATAATTTCATATCCACAGGAACATCATGGCCTAACTATTAATACAAAATTTTCCTCTAAGAGTCAAAAAATTATTTTATTTTATTTTATTTTTTTGAGACAGGGCCTCACTTTGTCCCCTAGGCTTAAAGTCCAGTGGCACTATCTTGGCTCACTGTAACCTCAGCCTCCAGGTTCAAGCGAATCTCCTGCCTCAGCCTCCAGAGTAGCTGGGACTACAGGCGTGCGCCACAATGCCCTGCTGATTTTTTGTATTTTTGTAGAGATGGGGTTTCGCCATGTTGGCCAGGCTTGTCTGGAACTCCTAACCTTAGGTGATCCACCCGTCTCAGCCTCCTAAAGTGCTGGAAATACAGGTGTGGGCCACCATGCCCAGCCTATGAGCCAAAATTTTGATCAGTAGGAAATGCTGGCTGCCACATTCATTTCTGAAGAGGAAGGTTCAGGATTTCATGAGCTACATTGTTCATCGATGTCTACTTGAATGACTCCAGCGCAGCCTAAGCTAATCTTTCCCTAAATCCCTTTGCATTTTCTTTTTACTTTCAATTTACACCTTACCAAAATAAAGGAGTTTTAGGATAAGATAGAATCTTAGAGTTGATTTACTTCAATCAACTCTCATGAGTTTGCTGGGGGCCTTCTGCTTTAAAATATAACTCTATTCTTGTCTCTGGCATTCCTGGTTTTACCCTACCCCCCTCTGACTTCCATCCATCCCACTCCCTATTCTTTTTTTTTAGACTGAGTTGGAGTCTTGCTCTGTTGCCCAGGCTGGAGTGCAGTGGCACGGTCTTGGCTCACTGCAACCACTGCCTCCCAAGTTCAAGTGATTCCCCCAACTCAGCCTCCCAAGTAGCTGGGATTATAGGCATGCACCATCACGCCTGGCTAATTTTTGCACTTTTGTATTTTCACCATGACCAGGCTGGTCTGAAACTCGACCTCAAATGATCCACCTGCCTTGTCCTCCCAAAGAGCCGGGATTGCAGGTGGGAACCACCACACCCTCCCTATTCTTAACTCCACCGCACCTACTATTCTTAACTCCTTACTTCCCACCCCTCACTGCCCCTCTTTGTGGGCATTTCATTCCTGGAATAGCCTGTATTCATTATTAGTTATGAGCCTATTTTCCTTACTATGTACAATTTTAAAGTCATAACATAAGTTTTCTTCCAATGTTAAAAATTGCATTTATATTTAACCAAATAAAACACTTGTTATTAAGGGCATGTGTTCAAAAATCTTCTTTCCCACTTCTTTTCTCTAAGTCAGGCATATAAGCTGATGTCATGTCTTTCATATTGTTAAACTAAATTTGACCTGAGGTCACCTCTGTTCCTTGAATCCCTACCTGACTGCAGCTTAGCTCAGTATGTCTACATACTGAAAACCTAATTTAGGACTGACTGCATTATAAGTCCTCACTAAAAATGGAAACTAGGTTCTTAGATATTGTAACTTTAAGCGAAATAAAGTATAAGGAAACCAATTCCACCACAAGCTAATTGATATAAAGAGGAATTAACTTCCTATGGCATACTTATGGACATAAAAACATCACATAACTTCTAAATAAAGACCAAAACACTCCAAACACTAAACATTGAAATAAATTCCTGGTCTCGCCCAGGTGATCTCATCTCAGCCTCCCAAGTAGCTGGTACTACAGGGATCGTCTTCCTTTGTTTTTTATTTCTAACCGCACTCCCAGTTTGTTTCCACAGTACTTAGAGTGAGTTGCTGTTGTTTTTCTTCTTTGTTCTTTTATCTCTTTATTTTCTTATGTTCCTTCCTGCACACTGAAGTTGCTGTTGTTTTAGATTTTCTTTTTTTCTGTTTACTTGAGTGAAGTCTTCTCCCTCAGTCACACCCTGGCTGGAGGGATTAATAGCTGACTCTGGGTACACTGCCTGATTTAGCCCTGCTCTGCAAGGAGCAGTTAAAAAAAAAAAAAAAGAAAGAAAGAAAGAAAGAAGGAAAAAAAAGAAAGAAAGAAAAGAGAAAGAAAGAAAGAAAAAAGAAAGAAGAAAGAAGAAATAAAAAAGAAAGAAAAGAAAGAAAGAAGAAAGAAAGAAAAGAAAAGAAAAGAAAGCAAGCAAGCAAGAAAGAAAGATCCACAATCATGTGAGCCAATTTCTATAATAAAAAGAAAGAAAGAAAACTATTTACCCAATGATTCCACTTCAGGGTGGTAGACAACCTGAGCGTACTATGCCAGCTCAGGGACAAGGTGACACCAACCTTGGACAGGGCACTGTCCCATCCTCAAGGCGCACTCACACTCACACGCTCATGCTCGCTCAGACTGGGATAACGTGGACGTGGCAATGAACCTCACATGCATATCTTTGGGGTGTGAGAGGAAACATGGAGAAAACCCACAAAGACATGAGGAGAATGTGTGAACTTGGCCCCAGCTGGAAATCTTTTCTTTTTTCTCATCAATGTTATAACGACATGCTATATATATATTTTGTTACAACTAGCTGAGTCTCAGCCAATCACAGCAACTGAGCTTCAGCCAATCACAGGCTGCCAACAGATCAGACTATGCCCAAACAAGGCAAATTCAGAGCTTTAACCAATCAAGCTGTTTCTGTACCTCCCTTCCAGTTCTGTCTATAAATGCTCCCTGCCCACCTATTTGCCCAGTGGAACCCTCTGAGCTTCCTTTGGTTCTGAGTGCTGCTGGATTGGAGAATCATTCTTTGTTCAAATAAGCTGTTAAATTCAGTTTGTCAAAAGTTTTTCTTTTCACAGTATTATGTATCATGTATTATGAGATAACCTTCTTAGGTAAAAAGAAAGCCATTAAAGGCTGAATATTTTAGCATGCTTAACTTAATAAAATTTAGGACATTTTTTTTTAGCTACAGTTAAAATCCACTAGATTTTTTAAATCTGCTGCCATATTAGTCTGATTTAAAGTAATGAGAGTAGATTCATTAAAATATGAAGTTGCATTTCACCTATTTTCCTTGTATTTTTTAAGTGAGAAAATTTCCTGGTATCATTTAGCTATAATAAAATGCCTTTTAGGTCAATGGAAATAAAAGATCTTGGACATAAAATGAATGATTTGAATAAAATGAGCACAGGAAAATACTGCATGAAAATAGTTTTAAAAGAATCCTGGGGAATTAGCAAAATAAGCTATTGTGAAACACTGTTAGTTTAGCCTTTAGTAAAACAGCAGAAATAACAAGCAATTTCGGTCAGAACAAAGAGAAAGAGAAAATTTTAAGTTCCACAAAGGCAGAAACAGATTTTGCTCCAATTGGAAAGCTTCAGAAAGCTAAACCCTTCATTTACATAATCTAAGGCGGAGTGAGGGGCCTCTCTGTGTTGAGCTAAACTGAGCCTATAGTCACACATTCACACATTTGGCACTAGGACAGTTGTGAGGATAGGCTCTGACAAACTTTTCACTGCCAAACATAACTCAGATGCTAGATGAGCATGACTCTAAGTATCTTTACACAGAGGAGTTTAGAAATAACATTTCACTACTCACTGGAATAAATAACCCATCCTTGAACTTGGAACCCTCTAAACCATTGTAGATGGTTTAAGTCATGCAAAACAAAGTGCTTTTTGCTTTACAGATCTTAGCTTAAGAATGTAATATTTTATCTAAATGACTAGGCAACTAAGGTTCTCTCCAGTTTGAAGATTTTAAGTCTAGCCATATGTCTATTTCCAGGAAGCTTATCAGTTTTGTGTCTGGGGCACCAGATAATGGAACACAGCAAATTATAAGCTTCATGGTTCAGCAGTAAAAACAAGTTTGGGTCCAGTAATGTATCAAATAGTAACAGTAATGATAAAATAAAATTCATTCTTCTTTCAAACCATAGTTTGTAAAGCCCATGAAAGTATAATCTTAGGTAAATGTAATCCCATGTAAATGACCTAATTCTTTCAAGTAAAAAGAGCTAACATAAATTGACCACTAATTATATGTTAACACTGTTATAAGTACCTTTACTGCATTATCTTTTTTGATCCTCATGAAATTCTGTGACCTATTATTACTATTTCATTTTTGCAGGTGAAAGAAATAGAAGGACAGAAGGGTTAAATAATTTGCCCAGACATGCATGTGCCTGCAATCCCAGCTATTCTGAAGGATAAGGTGGGAGGATCATTTTTTTTTTAATTTAAAAAGAGATGGGGTCTCACTATGTTGCCCAGGTTGGTCTTGAACTCCTGAGCTCAAGTGAGTTACCTGCCTCGGCCTCTCAAAGTGCTGGGATTACAGGTATGAGCCACTGTGGTTGGCCATGAGGATCACTTGAGCCCAGGAGTTCAAGTCCAGCCTGGGCAACAAAGTGAGACTCTGTCTCAAACAAAGAAAACAAAGAAAACATAATAATTTGCCCCGAAATAAAATAAAAAATAATAATTTGTCCAAAGTCACGCAGGTAGTAAGCATTGAAATCTGCAGCAAACTCTTGCTAGATTGGAGAAGGCCTGACTCAAGAGTTCATAACACGACCACAACAGATTGTACACTACTGGGCAGTTAGTTTCCTGTTGCTCCATGCATGGCCTACTGGCCAACTCTGATGTGAGGTCACTTGACTAAAAGAGATGTGGTTCAGGAAGCTGAGAATGATTGTGATTGCCTGTTCTAAGATACAGAAATTGATTTTTAAAAGTTCGAGTTGAAGTCGGAGATACCAAAAACCAATATGAGTGATAGAGTGAGTGGGTCTCTTTCTGATGGATTAAGTCTTCAAAAAGACCTTCAGAACGAATCTCTATCTACCTTAATTTTAGAGAGTGCTAATTGTATTCATTTTTTCAACACGCTTGATTGTGCATGTACCATGGGCAAAGAAGTCTGTTAAAAACTGAATGTATAAGGCCGGGTGCAGTGGCTCTTACCTCTAATCCCAGCATTTTGGGAGGCTGAGACGAGCACATCACTTGAGCTCTGGAGTTTGGGACCAGCCTGGGCAACATAGTGAAACTCCATCTCTACAAAAAACAAAAAAATTTAGCTGGGTGTGGTGGCTCATGCCTGTAGTCCCAGCTACTTGGAGGGCTGAGATAAGAGGATCGCTTGAAACTGTGAGGTCAAGGCTACAGCTACAGTAAGCTGTGATCGTGCCACTGCTCCAGCCTGGTGACAACATGAGGCCCTGTCTCAGAAAACCACCACCACCATCACCACCAAAACCCCTAAATGTACAGGAAATTATTATGGGGAGCAGTGGAAGATAGCTAGAGAGCTGGAGACTCTAACTTGAGATGTGGTATTACTACTCATTTGTACATTTTTTTTTCTCATTTCTTTCTGCCCAAAGGTGTTATGTTTTTATTGTATTCTCTTAAGGGGCCCTTCATTTGATGGCATAAAAAGTTATGACCAACCATCTCCAGTTCAGTTAATTGGTCAAGAATATGCAGTTATTGTTATGTTGAGGTCATTATTTATCGAACTTCAACACATAAAAAGCAAAAATAGGCCGGGCGCAGTGGCTCATGCCTGTGAGCCTAGCACTGAGATCTGAAGTTCGAGACCAGCCTGGCCAACATAGTGAAACCCCATCTTTACTAAAAATACAAAAATTAGCCAGGCATGGAGGTGAGCGCCTGTAATCTCAGCTACTTGGGAGGCAGAGGCAGGAGAATTGCTTGAACCCGGGAGGCAGAAGTTACAGTGAGCTGAGATCGTGCCACTCTGAGCCACTGCCTGGTCGACAATGCAAGACTCTGTCTTAAAAAATAAAATAAAATAGCAAAAATAGTCCATATATCAGTTAATCGGAGGACCAAATTTATGGGCAAACCTCCACAAGAAACATAAGTGGCCTCTCGGGAAGCCGATCTTTGCAAAGAATTTTTGTTTAATGAGGTGGAGGGTATATAAGATGTAGGCCAAAGATAATTTAGCTTCTTCTTCTTCTTTTTTTTTTTTTTTACAAAGACAGGGTTTCACCATGTTGATCAGGCTGGTCTTGAACTCCCAACATCAGGTGATCTGCCCCCCTTGGCCTCCAAAGTGCTTGGATTACAGGCGTGAGCCACCATGCCCAGCCAATTTAGCTTCTTATGACTGTGCCCTTGTTCTTTTCAAAGCGTAGCTTTATCTCTGCTCCCACTGATGACACTATGAGACTCTGGAATTCTTCACTGTGGGTAAGATGATTTTATTACTGAGATAGCTACCTTTTTGTAGTTATCACCTGAGTAAACGAGGTTAGTCAACTTACAGGGTTTTCACGTGTCCACAGATTTTTACTAGATAATTTGTAATATCAAGAGGCAAAGTCTACCATGAATATATTGGCTAACATGTATCTGATGGAAAATTTTTGTGTAAGCAGATGATGTTTACCTTTTCACATATTTCTCTTTTTTGCTAGGTAATGCCATACTTCAGCAGACAAGCAACTGTTTTCTAGCTATAAATATGAGTGTTTTGCTTTTCAAGAGAAAAAAAATCTAGGAATTGTTTACTTTGAAAAATTCATGTAGTGAATTCCCTCCTCTGCTTATATTAATCCAATGATACAATTTTATATGTTCTCTGAATTTTATATATTCAGAGAACATATAAAATACTAAAATATTTCTGTAGTCCATATGCTTTCAAACTATGAATCATTTTCTTTCTACATTTGGTACATAAACTATTACTGCTCCTGAGTAAATACGGATATACTATTTCATATATATACATTTTTTTTCTTTTTCTCTTTTTCTTTTTTTTTGGAAACGGTCTTACTCCTGGCCTCAAGTGATCCTCCTGCTTCCCCTCCTGAGTAGCTGGAATTATAGGTGTGAGCTGCCAGTAGTGATTCCTAAGTCCCCAGAAATTTGAGCTGATTTTTATTTTTTATTTATTTATTTTTCTGAGATGGAGTTTCACTCTTGTTGCCCAGGCTGGAGTGCAATGGCATGATCTTGGCTCACTGCAATCTCCACCTCCAGGGTTCAAGTGATTCTCCTGCCTCAGCCTCGCGAGTAGCTGGGACTACAGGCATGTGCCACCACGCCGAGCTAATTTGGTATTTTTAGTAGAGATGGAGTTTCTCCATGTTGGTCAGGCTGGTCTCGAACTCTTGACCTGAGGTGATCTGCCTGCCTCAGCATCCCAAAGTGCTGGGATGATAGGCAGGCGCCACCTCGCCCCGCATGATTGTTATGTATTTAGGTATTCTTGGATTTATTTATTTTTAAGACAGCATGTCACTTTGTAGCCCAGGCTGGAATGCAAAGGCTTGATCATGGCTCACTGCAGCCTCCAACTCTTGGGCTCAAGCCATCCTGCTGCCTCATATTCCTTAGTAGCTGGGACCATAGGTGCAAGCCACCATGCCCAGCTTGAACAGATTTTTTTAATGTGATGAACCATTAGAAAATATATAGGAGCTAAATGATGAGAACTTCACAAAGACAGAAACAATAGACACTAGGTCTACTTGAGGACAGAGGACAGGAAGATGAAAAGGAACAGAAAAGATAACTATTGGGTATTGGACTTAGTACCGGGGTGATGAAATAATCTGTACAACAAACCCATGTGACAAGAGCTTATCTATGCTGGCCCAGCATGGTGGCTCATGCCTGTAATCCCAGTACTTTGGGAGGCCGAGGTGGGCAGATCACTTGAGCTCAGGAGTTCTAGATCAGTCTAGCCAACATGGTGAAACCCCATCTCTACTAAAAATACAAAAATTAGCCTGGTGTGGTGACAGGTGCCTGTAATCCCAGCTACTCAGGAGGCTGAGGCAGGAGAATCGCTTGAACCCAAAAGGTGGAGGTTGCAGTGAGCCAAGATCGCGCCACTGCACTCCAAACTGGGTGACAGAGCAAAAGACTCTCTCTTAAAAAAAAGAGAGTTTACTTATGTACAAACCTTCACATGTACCCCCAAACCTGAAACAAAATGTAAAAAAAGAAAGAAAAATAAATGTATATGTGTGTGTGTCTGTGTGTGTGTGTGTGTGTGTGTGTGTGTGTGTGTGTGTGTATACATACATGAACAATGCAGAATCCTGAAAATATAAAGAAAAATTCAGTTTTCTACTCTGGGAAAAATTTATGCAGTAAAGAATCTTGCTCTTAAAGTTTTGCTTGAAAGAAATCTAGACATTTAAAAAAAATCCAGTGGTAGAATTGTCTTGTTAAAAAGAGACATCAAGTAAAAGCCCAGGGTGAACATCAAAGAGTTCTGTTTCTTACCTGGCAAAACCAGTGCCTAACTAAAATAATGACCTTGCAAATAAATGTTGTTGCTTAACCACTTCATGATCTGGTTTTCTTTAAGCAAAGAACATTATCTGGGTTGCCAATAATAGTACTGGGGAAAAACACACATTTTGAAAGTATGAAGAAACTCATTCTACCTTGAAATTCTAATTCAAGAGGAAATTACAGGTCACTGCAGGACCAGTGACTGAAAATCAAAGGTGTACAAAAACAAACAACTCAGGTTTCAAAGCCAAAAAACAGAGATAACCGGAAAGAACCTAAACTTGTGCAGCCTGTTTGCTTGTTGTCTGAACAAATGCTGGGAATGCACGAGAAATTCTAAGCCCAGTGAACAAAAGTGTGAGCAGTAAGATTGCGAGTGATCAAGTTTCTTCCTTTCTCTTATTTTTCATCTTTTCCCTATGATGAGTGTAGGCCACTTTTATGTTATAATCGTAAAAAAGAAAGACTTAAAAAATGAGTTTTGTTTTTCAAACTGTATGCCATATCTATCTTCACGTGAGCATGCTACTCCTGTCCTCTGGTACTCACACAAAAAGACAGTGAATGTAAAAATCTAGGCAATTCTACCAGATTTCACGTAATGAAACTGCCTTGAGTAATTCCTTAATTCTTCACAAAATCATGTTTACATATAACTTCTATTTCTATCAAGCAATGTGGACTAACTACCCCTAACATTTAACTCTATTTAAACTGTGTATCAGGCCGGATGCTGGCTCACACCTGTAATTCAAGCACTTTGGGAGGCGAGGGCTGGTGGATCACTTGAGCTCTGGAGTTCAAGATCAGGCTGGGCAACATGGAGAAACCCTGTCTCTACAAGAATGTAAGAAATTAGCCAGGTGTGGTGGCATGTGTTTATAGTCCCAGCTACTTGAGGGGCTGAGGCAGGAGGATTGCTTGAGCCCAGGAAGTCAAGGCTGCAGCCAGCTGAGATCATGCCACTGTACTCCAGCCTGGGTGACAAGAGTGAGAATTTGTCTCAAAAAAAAAAAAAGACTATTGCTTATACCCATTACTGGAGATAGAAAAAAAAAAGACTACACACTACATTAAATAAATAAAATACTCTCTGATGATGAGTGATTTTGAAAGAAAATACTTCATTCATTAAAAAATGACCAAAAAAAGACAAAAACATTGTCATTTTTTGTATTATTTCCTTTATTCATTTATTTATTTATTATTATTATTTTGAGACAGAGTCTTGCTTTGTTGCCCAAGCTGGAGTGCAGTGGTCCAATCCTGGCTCATTGCAACCTCCGTCTCCTGGGTTCAAGCGATTCTCCTGCCTCAGCCTCCTGAATAGCTGGGATTATAGGCACACACCATTAGGCCTAGCTAATTTTTGTATTTTTTGTAGAGACGGGGTTAAGCCATGATGGCCAGGCTGGGCTTGAACTCCTGACCTCAGGATCCACCTGCCTCGGCCTCCCAAAGTGCTGGGATTACAGGCATGAGCCACTGTGCCTGGCCTATTATTTCTTGTATTATTAAAATCATTTCAGGAATTTGTAAAAGTTACAATAACAAAACTCATACTGCAGCAATGACTAGAACATGGGCTTTGTAAAGAATCCATTTACAGGCTCATAAGACTAGGTGTTGCAGATGGATGGCAGTGCAGCTGCTCAAGCTTGTGTTTGCACTTAGCAGAATTCAAATCAGTTAGGAAGGGTTTCCAAGTGCTGATAAGCTGGAGAAGAAAGGGCATGCTGCAGTGTAGAAACCACCAGACAGAAGAATTGCATCACCTAGATTCAAATTGTGAAAACACTACTAGTGAACTAGAAGAATATTTAACTTCCTAAACCTGAGATGTCTACATCTTGAAGATTAGATTCTACTCTAGGCACATCATAGACAAACTGATAAAAAACAAATATTTTAAAAAATGAGAGCAGCCAGTGAAAGACTACACATTGCATTCAGCATAGCAATAATGTAAACATTGTTGACTTCTCATCAGAAACTCTACAGGCCAGAAGACAAGAATCAACATCTTTATAGTGATGAAAGAAAAAAAAGTAACCACATAGAATTCCACATCTTGCAAAAACATCCTTCAAGAATGACATTAAGATATTTTCATTTATAAAGACATATCATGTAAATTTTAAAAAGCTAAGATATTTCACTGCCAGAAGACTTATAAGAAATCCTGGCTGGGCGCGGTGGCTCATGCCTGTAATCCCAGCACTTTGGGAGGCCGAGGCAGGTGGATCACTTGAGGTCAGGAGATCGAGACCAACCCGGCCAACATAATGAAACCCCATCTCTACTAAAATTACAAAAATTAGCCAGGGGTGGCATGTGCCTGTAATCCCACTACCTGGGAGGCTGAGACAGGAGAATTACTTGAACCCAGAAGGTGGAAATCACAGCAAACCAAGACTGTGCCACTGCACTCCAGCCTGGGCAACAGACTGAGACTCTGTCTCAAAAATAAAATAAAATAAATAAAGTCATTTATTATTATCTTCAGAGCACCACTGAAAATATGATGCAAAGGGTATAACTAGAAAGTCAACAAGTAAATTAATATTAAATTCTAAAACCTATTCAAATAATCCTAGAGAAGTCAGGAAAGGAAGAATAAGCAAACAAAGAAGATAAGGGGCATATAGAAAACAAATAGCAAAACAGTAAAGTTAAATCTAACTGTGTCATTACATTAAGTGTAAAGGGTCTAAACATCCCAAGTGAAAAACAGAGATTGTTAGACAGGATTTAAAAGGAAAACTTAACCTCATGGTGTCTATAAGATAGGCACTTTAACTGTAAGACACAGGTTAAAAGAAAATGGATAGAAAATATATGCCATGTGAAAAGTAGGCTTTGGAAGACTGGACTGGCTAAATCTATCAGAGGAAATAGAGTTCAAACAAAGACTTTTACCAGAGATAAAGAAAAAAAATTTCCTAATGATAAAATGATCTGTTCATCAGGAAATAATAATAATCATAAAGACATATGTGCCGAATAATGAAATATGTTAAAAATATATAAAGCAGAAATTGATTAAAAGAACCAAAAGAGAATTCTACCACTAGAGGTGGAGACTTAAAAACAAAAAATCTTGTAGTAATGGACTGACCAACTAGGCCAACAAAAAAAAGAAAAAAATTACTCTAGACAGATCCTACTTTATGAGTTGGTTAAGTTGGCGACCTCTTCATAAGATGAGCTCTTGTAGGAGGGACACTCCATTCTTTGTAACCCTACTAACGAAGGAAAAGTAATAATGTTTTAAAAATGAGTAAATCTATCATACCACTGCACTCCAGCCTGGGTGACAGAGCAAGACTCCAGCTCAGAAAAAAAAAAAGAGTAGATCTGAATATTTCTTTTGTGTGTGTGTGTGTGTGTGACCATATGTGTGACCAAGTTTTGTTCTTATTGCCCAGGTTAGAGTCCAATGGCACAATCTTGCCTTACTGCAACCTTCGCTTTCTGGGTTCAAGTGATTCTCCCACCTCAACCTCCAGAGTAGCTGAGATTACAGGCACCTGCCACCATGCCCGGCTAATTTTGTATTTTTAGTAGAGATGGGGTTTTACCATGTTGGCCAGGCTGGTCTCAAACTCCTGACCTCAGGTGATCTGCCCATCTCAATCTCCCAAATTGCTGGAATTACAGGCATGAGCCACTGCGCTCAGCCCGTAATATAATTTCTTTAGGTTTTTAAAAATGTCTAAGCAACATTTTCTGTTTTCTCTTTTCTTTCTTCTCTTTCTTTCTTTTTCTTTTTCTCTTTCTTTTACTTTCTTTTTCTTTCTTTCTCTTTCTCTTTCTTTTCTTTCTATTTCATTTTCTTTCTTTCTTTTCTTTCTTTTTTATTTTTTGAGATGGAGTTTCACTCTTGTTGCCCAGGCTGGAGTGCAGTGGTGCAATCTCAGCTCACCGCAACCTCCGCCTCCTCGGTTCAAGCGATTCTCCTGCCTCAGCCTCCCAAGTAGCTGGGATTACAGGCATGTGTCACCATGCCTGGCTGTTCTTTCTTTCTTTTCTTTCTTTTCTTTCTCTCTCTTCTTTCCTTCTTTCTTTCCTTCTTTCTTTCTTTCTTTCTTTCTTTCTTTTCTTTCTTTCTCTTGTTTCCATCTTTCTTTCTCTCTCTCTTTTTTTGTGAAAACAAGTTTATTAAAAAAGTAAAAGAATAAAGAATGGCTACTTTATAGACAGAGCAGCCCAAAGGGCCACTGGTGAAGCACCATTTTCTAGACCTGTCCTGTACAGATTTCACTCCCTTTCCATTTTCTTTACGTAACATCAAAAATCATTTACGTTTTTTGGGTAATGTTTCATTCTACATTGGTTCTTCATAACACATGTGCTGTAGATCTTAACAGCAGATGGCTTGTTTATTGTGGTGGTGTACTTCAAATGGATTGAAATGATGGCATAAATAGGCTAATTTGCTTTTATGTTTTTTCTTTTTTCTTCAAAAGGCATAATAAAACAAGACAGAAAAAAATTTTTGACAGATGAAATTGATAATGTTTAGACCATGAGCCTGCTTGGTCTTTGAAAAAAAAAATCAGAGAGTTTCTCACTTTCCTTCTCAAGTCCTCCTGTTTCTGCTAATAGGCACAGTCTCTGACTCCTTTTTATAAAGAACAGATTAAAGCACAGATTTAGTCCAAGCTGTTTCTGCTAGGAGAGCTGCATCTTCCTAGGAAGTGTGCTATAGAACTGGGCAGTCTGCTCTCCATTCTCCCAGCCTTGGTATTTTCTGGCTGGGAGCTTTGGATATGGCAGCTAACCTATTCAGCTTATTATTTCCTTTCTAATAGAGGCATAACAAGGAAAAGACTGTCCCTCCTATTTCAAGGGATTGCTGCAAACACTACATTAGATTTCTGTTGAACTGTTTGTAAAAGTGTGAGGCGTAATACAAATATCAGATATCAGCACAAGTTTTCTATTTCATTAGACCCATTTCATTAGAAAAGGTGAAAGCTCTACTACCACTCTCTTAATTATTTCAGCTCCTTTTTGCTTTACCTCCCCTTTTATTTCTAGTGTCTACTTTGTGCAATTAGGCCTCATGGCTCATGTGTGTTTATGAAAAATAATTTTTTTTTTTGAGATGGAGTCTCGCTCTGTTGCCCAGGCTGGGGTGCAGTTGCATGATAGCTCACCACAACCTCTTTCTTCTGGGTTCAAGAGATTCTCCTGCCTCAGCCTCCTGGGTATCTGGGACTACAGGTGTGCACCACCATGCCGGCTAATTTTTTGTATTTTTAGTAGACAGGGTTTCACTGTGTTAGCCAGGGTTGTCTCAATCTCCTGACCTCGTGATCCGCCCTCCTCGGCCTCCCAAAGTGCTAAGATTGCAGGTATGAGCCACTGCGCCCAGCATGAAAAAGAATGTTTAAATGTCTTCTATTTCCTATGAGAGCATACCCTACCCTTTGTGTAAGTGTAATTTCTAATCATATAACCTGAAGCATATTCTCCGATCTCATAAAGTGGCATTCCTCTGATTCTGATTCGATGTATGGCCCTGATATCACAGTGCAAGACATCCATGCTCTCCTGTAAGTATTGTGAAGTATGATTCACCCTAGGTTTTCATATCCCTTCCTTGCCCTAGAAGAAAAACTTGGACTTGTGTATTTGCCCACTTTTTTCTACTCCTCTGTCTTCTCCTCCAGCAAACAGACTCATTCCTTCATTCTTCCCAACACTTAATGCTTCACAATGCACAAAGCTGTACCTGATTTTATATATATATATATTTTAATGATAGACAGGTAATGTGCTGACATTATAACAAGGTTTGAAGGAGGCATGTCTCACACAGAAATGTGAAAACTCAACAGTCATACTTACAAAGGACAAAGGGATCTAATATATATGTTTTAGATACTAAAAAGAAGATACAATGAAAGGACTTTTAGGATAAAATTGATTGCAAGGCTAGGCGTGGTGACTCAC
>CAUYQU010076478.1:0-31084 GCA_963574635.1 Cheracebus regulus
TCCTGTCTCGACTAAAAATACAAATATTAGCCTGGTGCAGTGGCACACACCTGCAATCCCAGCTACTCGGGAGGCTGAGACAGGAGAATTGCTTGAACCCAGGAAGTAGAGGCTACAGTGAGCTGAGATTGTGCCATTGCACTACAGTCTGGGTGACAGAGCAAGACTCTATTTCAAAAAAGAAAATAAAAATGTTCCCTATCCCCAGGCCGTAAAGATGGCTTCCTATGCCTTCTGCACATTTTGTACTTTTGCCCTTTGCATTTAAGCCTTTAATCTATCCTAAATTGACTTTTGTGCATGATGTGAGGTAAGGAACCATCTGTTCCTAGTCTTCATGCAGACACTGGTTGTCCCCGCCTCCTGGGCTGTGCATGCAGTTCATGCCGTCTCCAGTGCCCCTGCAATGTCCAAGCTTGCGGTGTCATGCTGGCCAGCAGCGGGCTTTCCTTGAGACACCGTCACCTGTCTTCATGGTGGACTCTACCTGGTGTTGGTGTCTAGAAATGTAATGGACTTGTATATATTCATCTTATCTTTTGTATCCAGGAATTTTTCTTTCTACAGATGAGGAAACTAGGAATGATAGAGGCTATTAGAATGTACTTGGGGTCACCCCAGCAGTATACGGGCAGGGCCAGGATTTTAACTCTGGCTGTCAGACTCCACAGCCCCTGGGCCTATTTGCATCATGCACTGCCCTGCACTGACCTGTAGGAGATTGAACTGGGTACAGTGTCGAGGTGCACTGGAGGTTGGATTGCTGGAGCTGGGAGTGGCATTAGGAGCAGTGGAGAGGCACAGCAGAGGAGCAGACACGTGGGAGGCGCACAGGCCAGAGAGAAATGAGAGTAGCCGGGGCAGCACAGCCTCCCTGCCAGACAGGAAGAGCCAGAGAGAACTGGTCTGAGGGGACACCGTCTCTAGTCTTGAGCCCACGGGTTTTATAGCCCCCCAGACATACGGTGAGTGGGCTCTTGGGAGAGATGTCAGGTTGGAGAGAGCTCTGGAGGACTGTTTGCCCAGGGGCGATGGTGGCGTGCCAGGGAGTGAGGGGCTGCTGAGTGAGAGACTGTGAGGCACAGAAGAGCAGGAAGGAGGAGAGGGGAATGAGGAGAGATACAGGGGTGTGGAGGAGTCCGTGGGAGGCTGGGGGAGCCAGCCTGTTTGCCGCACTGGGTGTTGGGAACATGAGAGTGAAGGAAACGGATGCTGAGAATACCAAAGTCTTTCACTTAGTGGTATTCTTTTGGTGGCTTTTTAAAAAAAATTCTCTGTCACAGGATACATTGGCATCATGTTGGGTTCATGGAATGAGAGTCCACTGTTGTTGCCCCTCTTACTAAGTGGGCATTACTTTCTTCGCAGTTTATAGGTTAGAGGGTCTGTTCTCAAGGAATCTGGCTTCGTTTCTTTCTCTGCTGTGAAAATGGTTGCACCCAGGCTGATGCCATTTGGGTATGTGTTGTTGTTTTCTTCTGTGACGTCTTCTTCCTCATCACTTTTTAGGAGATTGGGAACAAATGTTCTAAATTCATCAACTGTGACCATCTTTTATTTAAAGCAAACTACTTTGAGTTTCGACTGTTCTCTCTCTTTTTAAAAGATGTGGTTGATAAATGTATGTTAAATTTAGAATTCTATTGAATTAACTTAAGAAGGTACATAAGTTGATTTAGGAGCAAAACACAAAACTTAAAGTCATACCATTCTTTAACCTTCAAGGTTCTCTGAACTGATGATTTTCCAGTTACTAATTCCCTCACAGTTACCTCAGGTGATTATGATAATTTTATTAAAACAAAAATGTAGCAAAAGTTTCTTGGTTTGCAAGTATCCTACATTTACTCCTTAGTGTTGAGAGTTACTTCTTATTTTGTATGTGAAGAAGCAGCATAGAGGAACAGTCATTCTGGGAAGAGGGACTCTGATTGCTGAGGCTGGTGCGTCTTCCCTTCCCGCCAGTGTCAGTCCTCCTGCAGAGCAGCCTTCTTGTTTTGGTCTGTCCTGACACCCAAGGCAGATGTATGCTTGAGGTTCTTGTATAATACTTGCTGTTAGAGACAGTGGTCTTTTCTGCTTGAATTTCTTTTTTTCTTTTTTTTTTTTTTGAGATGGAGTCTCGCTCTGTCACCAGGGTGGAGTGTAGTGGTGTCCTCTCGGCTCACTGCAACCTCTGCCTCCTGGGTTAAAGTGATTCTCTTGCCTCAGCCTACCAAGTAGCTGAGATTACAGGCATGTACCACCATGCCCTGCTAACTTTTGTATTTTTAATAGAGATGGAGTTTCCCCATGCAGGCCAGGCTGGTCTTGAACTCCTGACCTCAGGTGATCCACCCAGCTCAGCCTCCTAAAGTGCTGGGATTACAGGTGTGAGCCACTATGCCCAGCCGAATTACCATGTTTTAATAGAAGAATATTTCAGTCCGCTTTCCCAAATGGGGACTCTTTCTTTTGCCCGGGGGTCTTCAGTCAGATTGTTGGAAGAATGTATGTGATGGTGCAGAATCCCCTCTGCTCTCTGCCGCAACTTCTGGTTCAGTGGGTGTGTTCAGCGCAGCCCCAGGACACAACTGGCTGTCCTGGAAACTTGCAGTGATTGAGAGGTGTTGGGCTGCAGCAGCATGTTGAGCTGAATGCGGAAATTGAAGTGAAAAAGACCTCCTGTTTCTTGAACAGACAGACTGAAAGCGCATCTGTGTGTGAAGAGCCAGTGGCTGTGGGTGTGTCAGTTGGTCTTGGGCTCCCATCAGGTGAGTGTTTGCACCTGGGCCCGCAGTCTGTATCAGCCAGCCATCTGCATGGGCACTTCAGGTCGTTGCAGGTATTCTTTTGCCTTGGTGCAGTCTCAGTAGTTAGAGCATAACTTCCTCATGGCACAGTTGCCCCCGACACCCGGGGTGCTTGCCACATTTGCCTCCAGGTCTTTTCCTGTTTCAGTTACTAGACACTCATTAAACATGGGGCCACTAGAATCCAGAAGACCTTGGCCAGAGTCCTGAGACCTGGTGTGTGTGCTGTGCCTGTGGGATTCTGCGCCTGTCCCACATGCCATTATTTAACAAAAGCAGATTTTGGATCCCAGGAGATATCTGTTCTGAAATTTATAGGCATGGACTGTTGGGCCAGCTTTCTTTCTGCTGATTAGCCACTGACCACCTGCATGCTTCTGCAGTCTCACTGTGACAGGTGGGGCTCAGGTGGCCTGGGCAGGGGTGAGGCACCGGACTGGGCAGTGGTGAGGCACAGGACAGGCACGGGACTGGGCAGGGGCGAGGCACGGGTCTGGGCAAGGGTGAGGCATGGGAGTGGGCAGGGGTGAGACACGGGACTGGGCGGGAGTCAGGACTGGGGAGGGCGAGGCATGGGACTGGGCAGGGGCGAGGTATGGGAGTGGGCAGGGGCAAGGCACAGGTCTGGGCAGGGGTCAGGACTGGGCAGGGGCGAGGCACAGGACTACATGATGCTCCTCCTCCTGGCTGCAGTGACTTTGCTGGACTCTCCCATTTTTATGGCTTTCTTTCTCAAACTAGGTCTCTCTGACTTACCTGGAGAAGGGTGTGAGAATTCTCAAGTTACAGAAGAATTGCTTTATGGTCATTATTTCTACAACTGTATGATTGTGAGTGTGGGTGGGGAAGGGTTAGGTCAGTGATTTTTTTATTAGCTTTCCTTGGAAAACATTTTAAGTTTCAGCCTTTACCCACAGACACACAGAATCCAAAGCGTCTCCAGGAGGTGAGTGTGTCTAGGGCGCACCATGAGTGAGTGATGTCTTGGAAGCACTGGGGTGCGGCTGCCGTGTGGCCTGTCTCTAGGTCCTGTTTGCATTTGGGCCTGTTGTTTATTTCTTGTGGGTGGTACAGGCCAGGCAGGGCAGGTGGGTATCCTCCCTTCTCCGTGGGTGACACACTAGGTGCACCTTCTCTGAGTAACCACCTGGGAGCTGGAAAATTCTGTATTTAGAGGCCAGTATCCTGTCCATGTCCCCCTCCCCCTCATACTGTGGTTAACGAATCATGTGTTTGAAGCTTACGATTCTCAGATGTTATAAGAAAAAAAAAAAAAGAAAAAAAAAAGAATCATATGTTAGGGTTGCTTGAGGTGGCTCACGCCTGTAAATCCCATGGCTGGGTCATGAAAGCTGGGGTTTGTCATGAAACCCTCTTAAGGGGAGGGCTTCTTACTGTCTTCCTTTTTAATTTCTGAATTACTCTTCTCTGTAAACTGCATTTATTTGAGGTAAACGCTCATCTGTTCTGAAGAATGTGAGTTGAATGGATCAAAAGGGTAAAATGCGCAGAGGCTGAGGGACAGCTGCTTTTACTATGGCAGTGCTTTTATACAAGGTGGCCCTATGTCCATGTTTATTTTTGGTGGGAAGGGGAGGCCAAGGTGGGTGGACCACGAGGTCAGGAGTTCAAGACCAGCCTTGCCAAGATGGTGAAACCCCATCTCTACTAAAAATACAAAAATTAGCCGGGCGTGGTGGTGTGCACCTGTAATCTCAGCTACTCGGGAGCCTGAGGCAGCGAATTGCTTAACCTGGGAGACAGAGGTTGCAGTGAGTCAACATCATGCCACTGCACTCCAGCCTGGACTACAGAGCAAGACTCCGTCTCAAAAAAAAAAAATAATAAAAAAAAAATCAAATTTTACTAATATCAGATGTTCACATAGCTGTTTTCTCAGGAGTTCTTGGATTCTGAAGCAGAGAGCAGCCCCTCTTCTCTCCACACTGGGGTCTGGGCCTGGAGAAGGTGGTGTGCTTGGTCCCCGTGTCCAAGCCTGTTCCTTAGGTGCTTGCTGCTCCTTTAGAGTGGTGTTGCTCAAGCTAGGACTGGTGACCACCACTGTGTTTCTGTTCTGGATGGTGTATTTGGAAAGCCTGTCGGTGGTAGTGAGGTGGGAAGAAAAAGGAGTCTGAACTTGGCATACTGTTAGGGTCTTGTACTGTCAGGGAGCGGAAAGTCTGCAGAGGAGAAAATGGATGCTTTATTCCTAGAAATGTGCTAATTAGCTTGTAGGTGAGCAGACTTAAAGAACTTGGAGGGATCCATATGCTAAGGCCAAAATCTTGAATTATTCAGGGATGCAGGAGCCGGCTAGTCACGGCCACTCAGCTGGGGCTTCTCAGGAAACCCTCTTGAAGGGGAGGGCTCCTTACTGTCTTGCTTTTTAATTTCTAAATTTCTCTGTAAGCTACATTTATCTGAGGTGAACTTTCATCTGTTTCAAAGACTGTAAGCCGAGTGGATCAAAAGGGTAAAATGCTCAGAGGCCAAGGGACAGCTGCTTTTATTATGGCAGTGCTTCTACGCAGTGTGGCCCTATGTCCGTATTTGTTTGTTTGTTTTGGTGAGATAGGGTCTCACTCTGTCACCCACGGCTGGAGTGTGGTGCCGTGATGAAAGCTCCCTGTAGCCTTGACCTCACAGTCTACAGCGATCTTCCTGAGTAACTGGGACCACAGGCATGTACCTCCATACCTACTTTTTTTGTTATTTTGTAGGGATGGGGTCCCATTATGTTGTCCAAGCTGGTCTGGAACTCCTAGGCTCAGGACCATACTGTGATAGTGTACGAATGGGGGTGAGTGTGTGCTTGGTAAAGTTTTCCAGTATGGTGGTGACATAGTATAAAAATATGCAAGAAATACATGTTCCTCTAGAGAATATGAAGAATATTCAGAAGTATAAGGAAGAAAATCAAGACCTGAACTTGACTTTGAAGAATGAATAGGAGTTTGCCAGGTGGACACAGTGGAAAAAGGCTTTCTAGGAAGATGGAGAGGGACCCTCCTAAACTGGAAGGCATTTGCGGTTGCTCAGAGGCTGGGGAGGCAGCCAGACAGTGGCACTCGAAACTGCATGCCACGGGCTCTGGGAGGCGGCTGCCACGGCGATGGATCCTGAGGTCACAAACAGCGGCCGCCAGCCCGGGGAAACACTGGAGCGTGTCCCATGTTGGAGCAGGAGCTTTTGTTTTCCAGTTGTGTGTGTATACGGGTACTGTGCCACGATGTAAAACATGAATATACTCCTTGTTAGCTTAGTGACTTCTGTACACCAGACTGAGGTGTAAATACAAAGTGCATCAGATGTGCACTGTGGGGAATAAGTTGATGGTGTGTGTGGCTGGAGGCGGAGACAGTTACGTTGTTATTGGTAATGTAGATAAAGAAATACTGAGACACTCGTGATCTAGAAATCAGGGCGGTGGCAGAAGGGAGGAGTGATAGTGATGGGGAGGAGCTGGAATGGACAGGATTTATAAGTGGGCTTTTGATAAGGAGGAGGAGGCAGCTGGTTTCTGGCTTGGAGGGTTAGTTAGCGGGTGCCCTGCAGCAGGAAGGAGTGAGCGCTCTGCTCTGCTCTGGATGTGCACAGGCTGTGTGAGGAGAGCTGAGCTCAGTGAGAACATTGTCTCTGATTGACAGGGTCCCTAGTTGATCATTGGTGCAGTGAGTTCAGTAGGGAGCTCTGATTGGCCGAGCTGGGATTCAGCAGCACATTGTTACAGCCAGAGGCTAGTGAGAGTGGCGAGGCAATGGCTGAAGATGACATTGAGCGGGGAGGTGGGGGAAGGAGACCTAGCAAGTGAGACAAAATGGAAGCAAAGTTAGCAAGAGAAACCAGGAATGGTGGAGCGGAAGCCTGGGAAGAGAGAGTGGTTTGTAGGTTAAATGCCACTGCCAGGCCATGCCACATGAGTGCCAGTTATGTTCCATGTTTCTCACAAGAAAAATGGAGGTGGCATCTCTTATGGGCTGTGAATGAGGCGGTGTGTGGAGAGCACAGTCTGGATGTGCCTGGGTGTGTGGTCACCATGGCATCGCCAGTGGTGGTGATGGGAGGGGCTGCCACTCACCAGCTCGCTCGCTCTTCAGCCCATGCAGCCTGCCAGGACTCTGCCAGACATGGGACGTGTTGCCGAAAAACAAGAGCTGATGCAGACCTGTGGATAAAGATGTTGTCCATGTTGTCACACGTACCGGCCAGCTTGCTTGTATTTGTCTTTTGTACTTTGCCTTTGCTGCTTGAGAGTTCTGTAAACAATTCTTAATAAACAAAAAGAGCAGGTTTTATGTGGAAACTCCATGGAGATTAGAGGATTTCACTGAGTGCAAACAGGAGGAAGGAGCAGATGTAAACCCTTAGGCTTCCAGAAGCTGTGTTGAGTCAGTGGCGCCTTGGTCTTAAGAAGAGGCTGGGATGGAGCTTATGCTGACCCTCGGAGTGGCCATTTCTGTTTCTCCGCCTCATGCACCCACTTTCAGGGCTTGCAGGGTCTTGGTTTGTGATGCAGGAGAAAGCAGAATGGGAAGAGAAGAGCACAGGCAGGGCTAATGGACATGGTGATGTTCAGACAGGAATTAGGAAGCGTCATATGTAAGGAGCAGACTCCTTTTGTTGTCTTTAGGAAGAACTAGAATTCATTTTGGTGATGTTTCTTTTGTTACAGTGGCTGGCCGTCAGGTTACATTAGTGAAACTGGAAAAGTAGTGTTTCAAGATAGTGGACAGGTCTAGCTGGGTGGGGACAGAGTCTGTCTGCCATGTGGAATGCTTGCCAGTCAGCCACTCGTCGAAGGGGCATTTGTTGACCTTTGTCCTTAATAAAGGGAAAATGTACTTGCTGTGTACTGGAAGGCCTGAGCGTGAGAGTTGAGAATCCCGCACTTCAAGGATGTTGCTGTTATCTCAGAAGCAGTGCAGTCACTTAGAAGCAGTGCAGTCCCTTCCCCCCACCAGCCCCCATTTAGAGGTCGGGTGTGGTAGCTCACACCTGTAAGCGCAGCTCATTGTGATTCTCTTCATTGCATTTTCGATGTTGAGCTGTACAAATTATTATGGGCTCACATTCTACATGAATAGAACAGTACACATTTAGGGACAGTGCTTTATTTTTATTTTTTTGAGACGGAGTCTTACTCTGTTGCCTAGGCTAGAGTGCAATGGCACGATCTCGGCTCACTGCAACCTTCACCTCCCAGGTTGAAGTGATTTTCCTGCCATAGCCTCCTGAGTAGCTGGGATTACAGGCATGTGCCACCATGCCCAGCTAATTTTTTGTATTTATTGTAGAGACAGGGTTGTGCCAGGCTGGTTTTGAACTCCTGACCTCAGGTGATCCTCTCGCCTCCGCCTCTCAACCAGCTGCGATTACAGGTGTGAACCACCATGGCCTACCCCTAGGCATTTCAATTATGTCTTCTCTACTCTCAGAAATTAAAACTTGTATAGTTCTGTAAGTTGTACTATGTAAGAGGTTTACAATTCTGTATAGATTTTTGGATTACTTTTCTAGTTTTGAAAAAAAGGTGGTTGAAATTCTGATAGGTACTGTGCTGAATCCTTAGGTTACCTTGGAAGTGTTGCTGTAGTAAAGATACTGTGTCTTTTGAACCACGAACGTGAGATTCCCCCGCCCCCAATTTATTTAGGTCTTTGATTTCTTTCAGCAGTGTTTTGCAGTTACAGGGTCCAAGTTTTACATTTCTTTGGTCAAATTTGTTGCTAAATATTCTTTTTGATGCTGTTATAAATGGAAATGTTTTCTTAATGTTTTTCGGATTGTTCATTGCTTGTGTATGATGATACAACTGACTTTTGTATTGATCTTGTGTCATGCAGCTCTGCTAAATTGATTGATTGAGGACCTTGTTGCCTATCAAGAGAACAGTTTTCTTCATGGAGTTGTATCTGATTCTGTGGTTCCTACTTGGCAAAAGACAGGCTGGTAACCAGTGTCCTGAAGGCTGCCACTACTTGGATTATTCATTTTGTAGAAACAGAACAGATGTGTGTTGTGAGAGGTTGTGAGTAACTAAGCGATTGTCAATGAAGTGAATCAGCCACTTCCTGGCTTTCTCTGTCTTCTCTGTTTCCCAGTGTCCATGACACTGATCATAAATAGTGAGGCCAACAGTGAACTCCAGAGACAAGCAGATAACAAGATATTCATGTTTTCCTTTGAGATTTGCCATCAGAGTATGATGCTGATTTGGAATTCTGTGGGTTTACTAAGAGCTAGAAATAAATTGGTCATCTGTATGCCTGGTTTAGGCTTTCTAAAAAATTGGTCTTATGTCTTTGTTGGTCAGGATTTCAGGTGTGTTAAGTGACCATCAGAGCTGCTCTTTCCTTGTTAAGGCTTGTTTTAGCCTTGCAAGGCCAAGCAGGGAGGTGGTGTTTGTTGCTCGGGGAGCTTGTGAACTCTGCCACACTGCTTGGGGTCTTGTGGAGCCAGATCTCCTACGGGAGGGAGGCAGGCATTGCACAGCCCAGCCCCGTCCTTCCTGCAGCTTCTCCTGGAGTGTCACTGGGGCCGTTCTCACTGTTGGCATTTGCGTCACTTTGTCTGATTTCATGCCTTTATCCTCCTAATTTTCAAGTATTTCCCGGTTTAACAAAGCGTCTGTTTACTTTGATTTTTTTTTGCCATTCCCGTGGATCAGGTGAGGAAGGGAAGGTTCTGGTAGGAGTTGGATGCCTTGTCTGAGGACTGAAGGTTCTCCTGCGTTCCAGAGTTGGGTTTTGTTCTTTTGCAAAGGAGTTTGAGTCCCATCAGGGCAGGCATTGTGGAAAGGGAAGAACAGTTGTGTGAAATTATCCCGTTGTTCTCTTTCTGCATTCATCCACTTTGCACTTTCTTCTGCTAAATGGTATAAAGAGAAATATATAGAAACATTAATTTTGTTTCCTGCTTTGTTTTTTCCTGTAGTAAAAATAAACATTTGCATTGAAGAAGGGAGCCTGGTTTTCCTTCTAGCTCCTCCCTACCCTCACCTCAGTTCTTAAGTTTGCTTAGTTGCCTTTATTGCCTCGAGCCTTCTGTCTTTAACTTTAAATGAAGGAAAACAGAAACAGATAGCACCCCATCCTTAAAAGAAAAACACCAAAACAAGAAATAACTGCACACCTTCTCTGCTCTCAGGCCCAAAAACATGGGGTCAGGGGGCGCAGCTGTGTTCACTGGAAGGAGGCCAAGGTCAGGATTGTTGCCTAACCAGAGCCAGCGGGTGGCCTGTCTGCACCAGACGGCCTTGGGATTGTGGGGCTCCTGGCACCATTGTGGGAGTGGAATCCAACTGGTTGTGCCTTTTTAAAAATGAGATGAGGCTGGATCTGAGGTCTTTAGTGTTCCATTTAACTCCTCTGAAGTTACATTGTAAGGAGATTTTTAAAGCCATATTAATAGCAGATGCATATTCTTGTTTTACATTTCCAGTTTTAAGACTGATCGTGGTGAAGTGTGTGTGCTCTGGAGCCAGCCAACCTGATTTCAAGTTTTGGTCCCACCAATTAACATGTGACGCTGACTACATTTCTCACATCCCTGGGACTTGAGTTTTCTCATCTGCAAAGGAGAGATGAGATACCTACTCTGTGGGATTATTGTGAGGCTAAAGTGAGTTGATATTAGATAAAATCATATGAAATTGTCAATATGGGACAGTTTTTTTTTGATTGAGCTTGTGTATTCAGTCATAGTTGTAAGAAATCCTTGAGAAAGCCCCTTATACACTTCGGGCAGTCTCTTCCTCTCTTCCAATGGTAACACGTTGTAGAACTGTGGTGTTAATGGAATGTCAGAGCCAGGATGTGGACATGGTATTGCTCACCAGTCTTACCTAGATTGCCTGAGGTTTACTTGTACTCGTGTGTGAGAGAGAGAGAGAGAGGGAGAGAGAGAGATTGATTTGAATTCTGTGTGGTTTCACCACTGGGGGCTCCTGTCCCCGCCGTGCTGCAGTACTGAATAGTTAGGGTCACAACCGCAAGGATCTGCCGTTTGCCCTTTTCTAGCCACATTTGCCCTTCCAGCCCATCTCCCTACCCTGATCCCTAACCCCTGAGAACCACTAATTTGTCCTCCATTTCTAAAATTTGTTGTAAGAGCCTCATATAAATGGAATCATAGAAACATAACCTTCTCAATTGGCCAGTTGTCCATTTTGCTTAGTGTAATGTTTGCTCTTTTTGTTGCTGGGTGGTCACCACGGTGTGGGTGGACTGCAGCTTGCTTACCTGTCTGCCCATTGTGAGAAACCAACATTCACCTGTCCAAACCCAAAGAGTGGACTTGGAGACACAAAGAACAGTGGAAGCGAGACTTCTAATGGTGGTCTTGCAGGACGGGGTGTCTGGGGGGCAGTTGTTCCCAGGGCAGCCACATAACTGCTATCACACAAGTCCCTCCCTCAAGTCCTCACTGGTCGATTACTGTGGGGCTGCAGAATTTATTTATTTATTTATTTATTTATTTGAGAACGAGTCTTGCTCTGTCACCCAGGCTGGAGCGCAGTGGTGCGATCTTGGCTCACTGCAACTTCCGCCTCCCAGGTTCAAGTGATTCTCCTGCCTCAGCCTCCCGAGTAGCTGGGATTACAGGTGCCCACCACCTTGCCTGGTTAATTTTTGTATTTTTAGTGGAGATGGGGTTTCGGCATCTTGGCCAGGCTGGTCTCGAACTCCTGACTTCGTGAGCCACCTGCCTTGGCCTCCCAAAGTGCTGATATTACAAGCGTGAGCCACCACGCCCGGCCGTCACCTGAGTTTCATGATCCCCCTTATAAGGTTATACCATCCCCTTCCCTGCTGACGTTTCCATTTCTCAGTAACAAAACCTCTTTCCATTTTATGGGCTGACCTGTCCTCTACATTCTGTTCGCTCACCGCGACCGTCTCGGTGCATGAGCCGTGTGGTTTGTTACATCTGTAGGCTGGCTGCCGGTGTGCAGATTTATCATGCCTTGAAAATGGACCGTTTAAAATATTTTCTTAAACCATAGAAGCACATCTGGCCTGATTCCAGTTTATGGTGCATATGAATAAAACAGCTATGAACATTGGAGTGGGGATGATTGGACCATTTTTGACTTACAGTAAAGGCGGCTACACGCTGAGTTATGGGTGTTTCTGCCCAAAAGCAGCAGCAACCGTGGTGTCCTTCCAGGTTCACTCAAGCCACACATCTCATGCCTTCTCTCTGCATGTGTTTGAAGGTACTGAAAACATGTTTATCAGAAAAGCTACAACTCTACCCTGGTCTCTGGAAATCCATCTGTGTGCTCCTGCTGTTCTGTGGGAACTTGGGAAAAGACAGACCCAGGCCTGAGACAGGCTGGTGTGACTGCCACTTGGAGCCCAGGGTTCATGGGCTGGTTTAGTGAGCCGGTGTCGGGGGTAATCGGACCTACACTGGACTCCCATCGTCAGTAGTTCCCCTGTGGACCTTCCCACTCAGCCTAACGCGAATGAAAATCATCGTTCATATAAGGTCGTGATTGAAAAAGTGCTCTGGCTAACAGCGTTTTGAGACCCAAGGCCCTTGTAGGGACCTGTCTTTGCTAACATGGATTCCTGGGCTCTGAGGGTGTTGGGAAGGTGGCTCACAGGATGGAGCTGAGGGGCCTGAGCTCACAGTTATGACACCAGAGTGGCACTTGGTTGTCTGAAGGAGCAGGCGGCATGGAATAGCCACAGGCCTCGTGGCTTCTTCGCTGTCAGTTGGAGTTAGGTCAGTGTGGCTAAAAAGAATTGCTCATCTTAGCAGATTGAAAACTATGATTAACAGTTGTAGGTCTGCTCATTGAAAAAAGTGATTATTAATGTGCCTTGATCTAAAGAAAGAAAAAAAGAAAAAAGTGATTTTAAAAAAGTCAGAGTGAATTAAACATGAATACAGTTGTGTAAGTCAGACTCTTCTAAAACTTGTGGTCCTGTCAGGGGTGAAAAGGGAGACCTGTACTAAAACCATTAGCAATCTTCAACTTCTGTTCTTCTCAAAAATAAGCATCAGGTCTGCCTACCTTTCTTCCCAGGGAGGCTGTGATTCTGTTTCGGATAGTGCTTGTGGCCATGACTGCTTGTCGAGAGCAGTGAGTAAAGCAGCTCTCACGCGGCAATGAGCGAGGGGAGAGCCGATGACGTTGGAAGAATGTCAGAAAGAAGTGGGGTGCGATTGGGTCAGCTTAAATACCGTGTTACTACTTGACATTTTAAAAAGTGTGTTTATTACCGACCCATAATCGTACCTGTTAGTGGAGTCTGGTAAGATGCCTCAGTTCATGGATGGTATACCAATGAGACCAGGGTAGGTACTGTGTCCAGAACCTCAAATACCACTTCTTTTTGGTGGTAACATCCAAGATCCTTTTTTTTTTTAATTGCTTTTTTTAAAAAAAATTGTTTCTATCATTTGGATATTTATTTCTTCTTAAAGAGAAAGGGTCTCACTCCCTCGCCCAGGTGGAGTGCAGTGATGCCATCCTAACTCACTGCAGCCTTGAACTTATGCGCTGAAGTGATTCTTAAACCTTGGCCTCTCAAAGTTCTGTGGTTACAGTTTTTGCTTGGAACTCTTTCTTCTTATGTAAATAACTTTTTACCCATTGATTGTATGAAATAATTTGTTTTTCTGTATCCCTAATGTGGCAGCTAGCCCCTGAAAAGAGTTGGTGGGATTCTCTAGAGTAGTAGGAGAAACTTAAAACCTTGCGTTGGTCCACTATTCAGAGAGAACCACCATTAGCACTGAAACGATTTCCTAGATTTTTTTTACATAGAGTGCATATAGCAAATGTCCTCAGCACATGGGATCATCATCTTGGCCTGTTGCCGTTTCCGTAGGGAGAAGCATCTCCCTTTGTTTTAACTGGATTGTGGTTTTGGTTGTGCATATGTGCCGACCCCCCCACCCCGACTCCACCCTCACCCCCAGACATGGACGGGTGATGGGCTCATCCCTGATCCTCTGGTCCTCTCATCTCCCTCTGACTCTTCGTGTCTCCATGATCTGTGTCTACATTATGCCTCACAGACCTGTACATTCCTGAGTTGCTGTGGACATGAGCTGACTGTAGAAAGTGTAGCCTGGTGCATTTCTGTTTGACAACATGGCTTGTTTATAGCTGTGGTGGTGGTTTTGATGTGAAACCATGTATTCTAATTGAAGCTTTTTTTCATACCTTAGAATATTTCTTTACTCAGGAGGCTGAGGTGGAAGGATCCCTTAGGTCCAGGAGGTCGAGGCTGCAGTGAGCTGTGTTTGCGCCACTGCATCTTAGCCTGGGCAACACAGTGAGACCCTGTCTCTTAAAAAAATTCTCGGCCGGACGTGGTGTCTCACGCCTATAATCTCAGCACTTTGGGAGGCCAAGGCAGGCGGATCACCTGAGGTCAGGAATTTGAGACAAGCCTGGCCAACATGGCAAAACCCCATCTCTGCTAAAAATGCAAAAATTAGCCAGGTGTGATGGCATGTACCTGTAATTCCAGCTACCCAGGAGGCTGAGAGGCAGGAGAATCGCTGGAACCCGGCAGGGCAGAGAGGCTGCAGTGAGCTGAGATGGCACACTGCACTCCAGCCTGGGCGACAGAGCAAGATTCTGCCTAAAAGAATTTTTTCTAATGTTGATTCCAAATATTTTAGAGGCTCTGGATTGGTATTGTCTCCCAGAAATAATGGGGTCAGTTACTGAGATATTTTCTCTTAGTCAGAAAGCAAAGACCTTTAGACCAGAACTTTCTCTTCCCAACTTGCTTTTAATACCCCGTGTGACCCTAAGACAACAAATAACTTAGCTTTGTTTCACTTTACCTAATTTGGGCCCAGTTTCGTCTATATGTGTAACAGTAGTTGGATTAAAGCAGTAATTCTCACTGGGGTGTTTTGCCCTTTAGCGGATGCCATCTGGAGACATTTTTGGTTGTCAGGATTTGGTTGGGTGGCCCTATTGGCATCTAGGAGAACACAGATGCTGATCAACCCTGTTGCGTGCTCAGACTCTGAACCCAAATGCCAGTGGCACTGAGCGTGTGAATCCATAGACTCTTGGCACTTCTGAGTGCCCGCAGGACTATGGAGGTCGATCCTGGGGTTTCTTGCTGGCTTCCTCTGCAGATGCTCCTCCTTTCTCTGAGCTGTTTTACAGAAAGCTTCGTGACATACTTGCTGCTTTTCACTAAAGCCAGGCTGTGTGGTGACTGGAAGCTGCTTATTCACATTTATTTTGATTGATTGATTGATTGATTGAGGCTGGAGTGCAGTGGTGTGAGTCACTCTGGCCACAGGTGCACACCACCATGCCTGGCTGATTTTTTTGATTTTTTTAACAGAGATGAAGACTCCCTGTGTTGCCCCGGCTGGTCTTCATTCAACTCCTGGGCTCAAGCGATCCGCCTCTCTCAGCCTCCTGAAGTTGTTGGATTACAGGCGTGAGCCAGCACACCCAGCACACATTTATTTTTAATGGTCCTTGAGGTTAATGGCAGCTTTGAACAGTCCTGTCCAGGAGTTTAAGGACAGAAAAACCTCACTCCATCTTTGCAGAATGCACATGTCATGAGTGTTTCTCAGGAAACACGTGATTCTCTTGGCCGCTAAGCGTAGAGCCAGGGAACCCCATACCAGCAAGCACTGTCTGGGGAGCTGCCTTCAATCCTGTCCGTGCTTCGCTCCCTGGTTCTGCACACAGATATGTTTGGAGTTGAAGGAGAGCCTGATCTGTTTGGATGGGACTGAAATAACATGGGTGTGGATTTTTTTTTCCCATTTAGACTGGTTTGTTTTATTCTTAGAGTCCCCAGAGCTCTTCAGGGAGATTATATAGTTTTATTCAGCTTTTTTAATTTTAATTTTTATTTTTGAGACTGAGTTTTACTCTTTCACCTTGGCTGCAGTGCCGTGGTGCGATCTCTGCTCACTGAAATCTTTGCTTCCCAGGTTCAAGCGATTCACCTGCCCCAGCCTTTGAGTAGTTGGGATTACAGGCATGTGCCACCATACCCGGCTAATATTTATATTTTTAGTGGAGACAGGATTTTACCATGTTAGTCAGGATGGTCTAGAACTCCTGACCTCAAGTGATCCGCCCACCTCAGCCTCCCAAAGTGCTGAGATTACAGGTAGGAGTCACTGCGCATGGCCTTATTAAGCTTTTTTAAAAATGGTACTGTAGGCTGGTCTGAAGGTAGTGAGTTGTCTCAATTGATTGTGCACAGTCAGTTACAGATTGAACTCCTTGTTCTGCTCTTTCCCCCTTCTCCCTACTGCACTGGACTGGTCTTAAAAAAAAAAAATTTAAAAATAGTACTGTAGGATAGTCTTTTAAAATACTCAGTGGGAATGAAAACCACCTTAATTTTTTTTTTTTTTTTTGCATGTTTTGTATAGTTTAAGACTTAATACGCTTCTTAAACTTAAAATAGCCTTTTAAGGCCAGGTGCAGTGACTCATGCCTGTAATCCCAGCACTTTGGGAAGCTCAGGCGGGGCGATCACCTGAGGTCAGGAGCTGGAGACCAGCTTGGCCAACGTGGTGAAACCCCATCTCTATCAAGAACACAAACTTTAACTGGACGTGGTGGCAGGCATCTGTAATCCCAGCTACTTGGGAGGCTGAGGTTGAGGCAGGAAGCTGAGAGGCTTCTCTCAGCTTCTCTCAGCTACTGAGAGGCTGAGGCTGCAGTGAGCAGAGATCACACCACTGCATTCCAGCCTGGGCGACAAGAGCGAAACTGCATCTCAAAAAAAAAAAAAAATTAGCCTTTTAAAAAACTTGCCTTATTGGTAATGTTTTGTTTATATGGTAAGACTACGGTGGTTACTTGATTTATTTGGTTTCTTATGTATAAAAAGCTTTAGAGCCCTCTAAAATCTGATTTTCTGGTGATTTCGCAAGATTGTATTAGTGTCATTTGCTCTTTTTTTATATTGGACTTTGGATTTACCTTTAAGTTGTTGGAATTACTACATTTTGACGTAAAAGTATTTGATGAATGAAGATAAATTTTGGCCGAGGCACAGTGACCAGGAGCTGAGCAGTGGGTTATTGGAGAGGAAAGGTGATGGAATAAACCGTGGAGACCAAACAGAGGGAGACAAAAGCTATGAAAGAACTGAGGTTGAAATTATTATTTACATGAACGAATTTCACTCTCTTGTTTCAGATTATATATAGCTCTGCTCTGGGATACACCTCCATTGGATTTAAGAGACGGTCCTCATCAGTACAGTCCTCATCAGCTATGGAATCGGTAAATACTCACTGCGTTGTCTCCTTATCAATTTTATTGTGATGAGTTTGTAAAAATGAGTATCAAAATAATGCATGAGTGTCCTTGTTGGTTTTCTTGGACCTGATAGAGTTTTGTCAAAATGTTTTGAATTTTGGTCTCAAATTCACTTAGAGTGTTTTGAAAGTGGTAACAGGTGAGCTTTTTTGGATTAATACATGTGATCCTTGGTGTCACAGTGAGAGGAAATCTGCTGAAAAATTAAATAGGTTGTTAATAGCCTATAAAAGAAGTTTATTTCCTCACAGCTTCCTTTAGTTTTCTTCCTTCTCAGTTGGTTTGTGTGTTCTGTGCTCTTCGCATGTTTTGAGAACAGTTTGCATGAGGCTTCTGTGTCCTGGGAGCTATTCTTCTCTTGTTAGGATCCTGGTGGTGGTCCCACCCGGTTGTCCTGTGCTTCTGGGAACGACGCTGCTGCAGAGCCCTCTAGGTGGCTACTCCGGCCTTTCCTGGGAGCTGGAGACCAGCGTGGTGGTTGGCAGGTAGGGAGTGGGAGCCTGGGTTGCTGGCCCTGACTCCTTGCCTCCCTCTGGGAGTGACTGGCATGTTTTTTGAGAGGAGGGGCAGCAGTCTCCATAAAGGCTTTGGCCTTGGCTCTGACCAAACACTTGTTGCTATAGGGCAGAGTCCTCCCTCCTTCGGGAGACGCTCGGTGATTGGCAGGTTATTTTCTCTGATATGTGGACTGACAGCAATTGGAGAGGAAACTCTTGGCTAATTTAAATCTTCATAATTTGGCCAAGTGTGACTGAGGGTTTTAAAGTGAACAGTCCAAAAATACGTGATCTGGTTTGTGTTGTTACTCCTAGCAAACATGAAAGAACCTTTCCTGCAACTTCTTCGGGGAGTTGCGCATGCTTTATCTCAGTCACGGTGGAATCAGGCCACTCTGAAATCCACCTGACTGGTGTCTTTCACATTATTGAAGTATTTCCTTGGAAATGGAGATGAGGTTTGAGGAAAGGGAAATCTGAGGGTATCCCTGAAGATAGGTCTAGAATTGTCTTCTGTTAATCTGGGGGATGGTTTGCAGTTAGAATGAAGCTAGCCTGGGTAGTGGTCGTGTTCATGATCAGCTGAGATGTTTTTCAAGATCTGGAGGTGGACTGAGTCTGGTTGTGATAAAAGGGGTACCATGGAGGGCCAGGTACATGGGAAGAGGGGGGCAGTGATGAGGGAGCCACCCCATACCCCAGGGTCTGAGCTGTGCCTCTTTGTGTAAAGGATACTGCTGACCTTAATGGATGACAAAGAAAAGCAAATTGCTGCATTTTCTTAAAAAAATTCTTTTTGGTAGAGGCAGAGTCTCGTTATGTTGCCCAGGCCTGTCTTGAACTCTTGCCCTCAAGCATTCCTCTTGCCTCAGCCTCCCAAAGTGCTGGGATTACAGTGCAAAACCACCACACCTGGCCAAAATGCTGCTTACTAGTGTGAAAAATGAAATTATTAATAAACGATTAGTGGCCAGGCGAGGTGGCTCACACCTGTAATCCCAGCACTTTGGGAGGCTGAGGTGGGCGGATCACTTGAGGCCAGGAGTTTGAGACCAGTCTGGCCAACATGGTGAAACCCCGTCTCTATTACAAATATAAAAATTAGTCAGACGTGGTGGTGAACACCTGTAATTCCAGCTAGTTGGGAGGCTGAGGCAGGAGAATTGCTTGAATCAGGAGGTGGAGGTTGCAGTGAGCCAAGATCACAGCACTGCACTCCAGCCTTGGCGACAGAGTGAGACTCTGTCTCCAAAAAAAATTATTGATGGATTCAACAAAATAGGTGCTTTACTGATTAAGGAGGAACAAGCTATCGGTGACTCTGCCGACAGGACCTGAAATTGGCCTAATGGTGTAGCATTGTAGTGGATTGAGAACAGTAGATGTACTGTTACGTAGGTTTGATGACATAGGAAATGTTGGCATTTTTGACCACGTCACAGTAATAATCTAAGGCGTTTAATGTCATTTGTCACTTTTGTGAACTATAAACACTGAGTTAATACTGATTTTTGTCTTTTTTTGTCTGTGGTGATTAGATTCAATAAGATGAAGACCCTTAGCATGAGGTCTGTCCTGGCCACCAGGGAGACTGTAGTGTTTCTACAGAGAGGCCCTCCCGAGCAGGGCTTGGACACCGTGACCCACATGGGCATGTGAAGACCTTGCTGAGGCTTGTTCTCCATTGTTTTGGAGGGTTTCTAAAAAACCGCAGGGTTTAAAAAAAAAAAAAAATAGCTGGCCATGCGCACTGACTCCTACCTGTGATTTCAGCACCTTGGGAGGATGAGGTGGGTAGATCACTTGAGCTCAGGAGTGCGAGAACAGCCTGAGTAAAATGACGAGACCCCATCTCTACAAAAAATAAAAAAATAAGCCAGACATGGTGGCGCCTGCCTGTGATCCTAGCTACCTGGGGAGGCTGATGGGGGACGGAAGGATCACTTGAGCCCAGGAGGTTGAGGCTGCAGTGAGGTGTGTTCACGCCACTGCACTCCAGCCTGGGCCACAGGGTGGGACCCTGCCTCAACTAAAGAAGAAGAAAAATTTTACAGGTTCTCTAATAATTTTTCATTGATATTTGTGTCATTCCTGTTTTTCACTTTGATGACTTGAGGTGGAATGTGAGCAGTTTAGATGAGGTCCATAGTTGCTTCTGCAGTATGTGCTGCTGTGCTCTTCTCTCCCTTCTGGGCATGACTTAGCTGCCCAGCTTGGATGGATTCTGGGTTGGTTCTGCCCTGGGTTGGGGTCAGGTGTGGCTGCCGTTACATAGGGTCCAGGGCAGCCTGTGTGTGCTGGGCTGACTGGTGCTAGCTCTGTGGCCCTGACCCCTCCCCTCCGCTCTCCAAGCCTCGGTCTCCTACCATGGGCAGTGGACATGGTCATACCTACTGTAAAGTCGTCTTTAGAGATTAAATACTTTACAGAAACAAAACTGCATGAAAATAGCAGTTTTAAACTAAAAAACAATAGCAGTTTTAAACTAAAAAAAATAGCAGTTTTAAACTAAAAAACAATTAGATTTAGTTTGTAAATGGTTTCTCTAGGATACAGTAGTTGAAGCTGATGAAGTGAACCTTATGGATGCAAAAACACCGAGGTCCCCCTTTCTCATCCGTCTTGTTTCTTGTCAAATGTAATTGGGTCCCTTTAGCAAATGGAGTAAGGGCTCTGCGTGTCTTAACACATGTCATTGCCGACAGAAGGCCCACGTACAATGTGCTGAGATTTTGGTGGGAAGAAGAGGAAGGGAGGAGGAAGGAGACAGAGGGTCCCAGTGCCTGGCTGAGCCGGAGGGATTGGGCGGGGGTGGGGGTGCATGGCCAGGAGACTCTGGGAGGCATCTTCGTGACTGGCCGTTGGATTCCTCAAGTTCTGCTAAGAATTCTAGTCTCTTTTTCCCCACTGTAGAATAAGGATCTTAATTAATTTGTGTTGTCCATTGGGAAAAATAATTTGGGATATGCTTACTGTCAACAATGGGATAATGGTGGAATTTGAAATGTAAACTGGTGGGGCACCATGAGATCACGGCTGTAATCCCAGCACTTTGGGAAGCTGAGGTGGGAGGACTGCCTGAGGTCAAAGGGATAGTGGTGGGATTTGAAATGTAAACTGGCTGGACACCATGCGATCACCTCTAATTCCAGCACTTTGGGAAACTGAGGTAGGAGGATCTCCTGAAGTCAGGAGTTCAAGATCAGCCTGGGCAACATGGCAAGACCCTGTGTCTACAAAAAGACACAAAAATTAACTGGGGGTGGTGGCACCTGCCCGTTGTTGTCCTAGGTACTCAGGAGGCTGAGGGGGGAGGATTGCTTGAGCCCAGAAGGCAGAGGTTGTAGCAAACTATGATCACACCACTGTACGCCATGTCTGGGTGACAGAAGGATTAGAAGAAAAAGAAAAAAGGAAGACATGGACCATCCCAACAGGGAGATGTGTAGCATGCAGCCCAGCCAGGGCAGTCTGCCCCCCTCTCAGGTGCAGTTGAGGTTAATCTCTATTGTGTGTAGGGATTCTGAAGGCAGTGCTGGCCGCTGGTGCAGGGCTGCAAGTTGAAAGAGAAGTAGAGTGAAAGGGTCCCTGGGGCCCCATGGTGGCACCAGCATGCGTGTGAGGGGACGTGGTGGAGGGCATTGGCGTGTGGAGGCATGGCCCTGGGTGTGGACAACCGGCGTGGAACCCAAGCCCCTGTGCTGCTGCCAGGGGCCTCCTGCCCTGGCTGTCCCTCCCTCTGTAGGCAGCTTTGAGGAAAGCGCCTGCACAAGCCTGGCAGCCGGAAAGTGTTGACTTTGGCAGCAGGAGCTGTCCAACTCTGCTTATGCGTTGGCCCAGTACATATGGCTCTGTGTAGAACACGCGCTCATGCACATGTGGTTTCTGTCTCGCCCTGGCCACAGTTGACCACTCCCCACCCCCTTCCGTGGAGCTTCCCGTGGGCTCAGAGGGCTCTCTGCCTGGGCATTGGAAAGTAAGGGAAATGAGGAGCGAGGGTTTTTTGTAAATCAAAGGACACTTTTATAGCTTTTGGTATTGTTGACCTTTCGCAAAATGGATGATTTGTTTATTAGAAAAAATAAAACTGGGATTATTGTTAATATCTGATGCTGTCAATACATGAGCAGGATAGCGGCTCCTTTAGGGACCTGCTTGTGTCTGGAGGGCGGACAGAGCAGTAAGCAGAGGGCAGGGGAGGCCTTTGTAGCCCGGGGCAGGTGTGTCCCCTCTGTGCCTCTGCCTGGTTCCTGATGAAGGCTCAGCTCTGCAGGGTGCCTTAGTCTGGTCTGAAGGCGGAGACCGTCTAACCCCGCCGCCACCCGTCGCTGTCCATGAGTCTTGTTCTGTTCATTCTCTTCGTTGCCTGGGTAGTGTCAGCCTGTGTTTAAAATTTATTCTTGCCTGTGTTTTGTTAGTGGGAACAAAGTTTCTGAATATCGAATCCTAGTGGTTTACTAAACACAGCCTTTGGGGATGCGCTTGGTAATGATTTCCTGAGGTTTCAGGTGATGCTGAAAGGGCTGTACCCACCTGGTTGGGTTCTTTCTTAAATTCTGCCCTGTAACTGAACAGCAAACAGTGGTATAAATTTGGATTGCAATTGAGAAATGAGCTCAAAGATGCCAGTTTAGATGTGATCAGATCTTGTTAAAGAAATCCTATAAAATGCCAGGATATTTTGGCCTAGTAATACTGTATTCTAAACTTCAGTGTTAAAATGGAAACTTTTGGTAACATAACCAATTTTCGTGTGTGTGTGTGTGTGTCTTGTGTGTGTGTGTGTGTGTTTTGGTATAGACAGGATCTTGCTGTGTTGCTCAGACTGTCCTGGAACTCCTGGCCTTAAGCAGTCCTCCCTCCTCTGCCTCCCAAAGCTGTGTGATGCAGGCATGATCCCTGGCACCCAGCCTTTCCTGCTCTTCTGAGAAGTCGGCTGTCTTGCTTATCTCCCTCACACCTGTATGCTTTTGTGCTGTAGTGGGCAGGGCTGTGACATGTACAAAACGACCCACAGGAAACCCTGGCTTTACCCATGGAGAAAGAATGAACTAAGGGTGGGGGACATCTTCCACCCATCCCTGTTGATAGGTGGATCTTGAACAGCGTTGTGTTGGTGGCTAGGGATGCTGGAACCTGTGGGGATTTGAGCTTGGTTGTAGCCTAGCAGTTAGTCTCACACCAGGACTTGGTCTGCGTCCTGTGGAGACAGAAGAATGGACCTAGATAAAGTTGAGTAACCTGGCAGGGGTGGGTTTGCTGAGGGAAGCTGTCATCAGGTGTGTGAGCGCATCTCATTTCCTCAGACTGTGGACCTCACCTCAAATCTGTTTTCTGCTCTTTTAGGGGCCTGGCACCTGGCCCCAGGGCTCGCTAGCCTTGGCTGCTCTGGCCTTTGGGCAGGTAGCTTCTCTGAATTCTCTGCTGTGCTGTGGCTCTTTGCGGTTTTGCTCCCAGAGGCAGGGTTGGGGCCGCCTTTCCTGTGCTCCTCCTGCTCTTGGAAACCGTACTCCAAAACAGCCTGTTCATGGGTTTTCCAGTAACTCCTAAGGTCTGTGAGAGGCACACGCTTGCTACACCTTCTCACTTACGTTCTCTCTTTGTCCTACAAAATCCCAGAAAATTGCATTTTCCACATTTTTAATACAAGAGGAATCCAGGCCTCCAAAGAAGTTTAGGAAGTAGGGTTTTCAGGATTCCATGGCTGATCAACGGTGAGTGAGTCCTGGGACTCTCCTTCACCACGTTGAGGCCAGAGGCGGTTGTATGGACTCTAGGGAGAGAGGCAGGGGGCGCAAGGAGGGGCTGGTGTAGCCATGGGCACGGCTGGGGTGTCTTTCACGCTCATCCCAAGGGTCTGAGTGTGTGTGAGGCGGTGCTCACGCTCGTCAGCCTGGGCACCGGGTGTTACTCTCCTGCCAGATGTAGCGGACCTGTGGTGTGCCACAGCTGGGCGAGGACCGCTTGCCACCACGCTCCGGGTCAAGGTGAGGCTGTTTCTAACAACCTGCACACCTGTCGTCCTCTTGCTCCTCTGCCCAGACAACTGGGTGCGGATGCTGGCCTTTTCTGTGCATCGAACCTGATGCTTTTGCCAGCTTCACGCCTTTGTCCTGATCACCGTGTCTGTGGTAGCCCAAGGCTCAAGTGAACGTGGAAATGCTGCCACAGTGCTATTGCCGTCCTTGTCCTGAGGGCTGCCACTTCTCTGGGGCGGAGAACCGGGCGTTGGAGGGAACAACACTGTTGTGAGCTCCCTCAGGGAGTTCGTTGGCTGGATCTATAGCACCCAGTGCTTGCCAAACAGTGCAGCCTTTGCAGAGATCATGCACAAGTACTTAGAGCTGTCTTGGCCTGTCTTCCTGCTCAGTGGTCACACATGTGCAGTAGCTTCCTGTTGGAGTCTGGGACCAGCTTTAGGGCAGGGGCAGTACCACTGTGGCAGCTGTAGCTAAGACCTGACAGCAGTGATTTTCTACGCATTGTGTTAGGTGTGTTTACTCTTAAAAATTTATCACTTTGGCTTTTTGAAGTTAATGGAAGACTGAGTTTTACTTTGTGGACAAAGAATTTCATTTCATTTCTTTTTCTTCTCCTTTTTTTTTTTTTGAGACAGGATCTGGCTCTTTCACTCAAGTGGGAGTGCGGTGGCATGATCACAACTCATTGTAACCTCTGCCTCCTGGGCTCAAGCGATCCTCCTGCTTCAGCCTCTCTGCGTCCCAAGTAGCTGGGACTACAGGGGCACACCAGCATGCCTGGCTAATTCTGTCTCTCTTCTCTTCTCTCTTCTCTCTCTCTCTCTATCTCTCACTCTGTGTGTGTGTGTGTGTGTGTGTGTGCGCGCGCCAGCGCGCGCGCGCGTGCTGGTCTTCAACTCCTAGACTAAAGCGATCCACCTGCCTGGCCTCCCACAGTGCTTGGATTGCAGATGTGAGTCACTTTGCCCAGCCCAAAAGAAGTTAGTTTCTTAGGTGTGTGTGGCTGTCATTCCCTAGCCCTGAAGAGCTGAATGTGATTCCTTTTAGGCTTGGGGCAGGAGCCCTGCTGGCAGGAAACGCTGGGAAGGGGCTGGGAGGGCACCTCAGTGTCGCTGAGACTTCCTGGTTTCATCTTGATGTGTCTTTCTTTAAACCTCTGGCCATATCATCTATTAGTCTTTTCCTTTTTTTAAGTTTTTTCTTTTTTCCCCTGTGTTCCTTATGTAAAAATATTAGTCTTTTTCTGTCAGTCCGTTTCAATCCTTTCCTTAAGATGCTGATGTTTCTTGTGTGTCTTAGGTTGCTCTTTTCCATCTGCATGTCATTTTTAAAAAATTTTTTTATTTTTGAGACAGAGTTTCACTCTTGTTGCCCAGGCTGGAGTGCTGTGGTACGATCTCAGTTCACTGCAACCCCCCTGCCTTCCAAGTTCAAGTGATTCTCCAGCTGCAGCCTCCTGAGTAGCTGGGGTTATAGGCGTGCATCACCATGCCCGGCTAATTTGTATATTTTTAGTAGAGACCGGGTTTCACCATGTTGGCCAGGCTGGTGTCACCTCCTGACCTCAGGTGATCTACTCCCTCACCTCCCTTGGCCTCCCAAAGTGCTGAGATTACAGGCATGAGCCACCACCTTCGGCCTGGGTGTTCTTAATGTTGCTGATCTGTCTCCCATTCTTCTTCCTTTTCCCCTTCCGCATTCCACAGCTGTCCTGTTCCTGCCTCCCGGAGGGCACCCTGCCCTGGACACAGGCTTTGTCTTGTGTGTGGGTCATGCTTGGTGGGATCACTTACCTGCTCGAGGGAGGCACTGAGCTCTTTCTTCTTCTTCTGCAGGAGTCTCTCCTCCTCCCTCTAGACAGACTCAGCATTGGAGTTGGGGTGCACTAAACCCTGTGTCTGATCTGCTGCCCTGTGCTTTCCTTGTCTCTCTTCTGTCCCCACCCAGACCATAAGCACTGGGTGAGCACATCTGCTAACTCACTGTGGCCTCTGGTGCCTGCGTGTCTTTGTGCTGATGCCGGGCATGGCCAGAGATCATGTTGTGTTGTCACGGTGCACGGCGGTTCCTTCGCCCATGCGTCCTTCTCAGACCACAGCTGCTGCTTCTACTCTAGGACTGACCGCAAGTCTCGTAGTGCACTGGCTGGTTTGTTGTCACCCTGAGGAGTGCGGCCGAGACCGTGCTGTGGAGTCCTTTTGACCTGGCGGTGAGGGTCTGTGCTTCTGTTAGTGTCGCTGGCATGAGACATGCAGTCCTGGAGACCAGCACGTGTGGGCGCCGCCTCCCACAGAGCTCTTGCTCACAGCACCAAATCCCTTGCTGTGTTTCTGTTACTAAGAAAAGGAAAACAAAGGGCATAACCAGACTTAGGACTTTGGTGATTTTCTGGCTGAAGTGTTTTTTTGTTTTTTTGAGACAGTGTCTTGCTCTGTCATCCAGGCTAGAGTTCACTGCAGCCTCTGCCTTTGGGGTTCAGGTGATTCTCCTGCCTCAGCCTCCTGAGTAGCTGAGATTACAGGTGCTGGCCACCACGTCTGGCTAAAGTTTTGTGTTTTTACTAGAGACGGGGTTTTACCATGTTGGCCAGGCTGGTCTTGAACTCCTGACCTCAGGTGATCTGCCTGCCTTGGCCTCCCAAAGTGCTGGGATTTTTCTGGCTGGAATTTTGCTGGAGATAATTTGGGATTCACTGCAGTGCATCCCTCGTGAGGAGTGCTGGATGAATATGTGAGGTATTTGAGCCCTGAGCACCAGGGTCTGGCTGGAAGGAGGAGCTTCGTGGACAGGCCTTGAGGATACTTTGGTGCATTTCCTGAATTATCCCTGTGAGAACATGCAGAAGTCAGAAAGGCTGATAGGAAAGTTACCTGTAAGGCCAGTCATGGTGGCTCAGGCCTGTAATCCAGCACTTTGTGAGGCAAAAGTGGGGCCGTCCAGGAGTTGAAGACCAGCCCAGACAACACAGTAAGACTCTGTCTCTACCCCCTACCCCACTAGAAAAAATTAGCCAGGTGTGGAGGTGCATGTTTATAGTCCCCGCTGCTTGGGGAGGCTGAGGTAGGAGGATCACCTGAGCCCAGGAGGTTGAGGCTACAGTGAGCCAAGATCATACCACTTTGCTCCATCCCGAGTTACAGAGCCAGAACCTGTCTCAAAAAAAAAAAAAAAGAAAAAAGTTATTCGTGTGAACAGAGGAGCTGTTTTGCAAGTGTGCCCTACAACATATAGTTGTGCCCCATGTAACATTTTATTCTACAACAGACTAAATATGGTGGTACCTCCCTCCTTCCATAAGATCTTTTTTTTTTTTAAATTCGAGACGGAGTTTTTCTCTTGTTGCCCAGGCTGGAGTGCAGTGGTGCTATCTTGGCTCACTGCAACCTCCGCCTACTGGGTTACAGCAATTCTCCTGCCCCAGCCTCCAGAGTAGCTGGGATTACAGGCATGTGCCACCATGCCCAGCTAATTTTGTATTTTTCGTAGAGTCGGTTTTTTCATGTTGGTCAGGCTGGTCTTGAACTCCTGACATCAGATGATCCACCCACCTTGGTCTCCCAGAGTGCTGGGATTATAGGCGTGAGCCACCGTGCCCAACCTCATAAGGTCGTAACACTGTATTCTTACTGTAACTTTTCCATGTTTAGTTAGGTTTAGATACCCAAATACCAAGTGTTACAGTGGCTACAGTGTCCAGCACAGTAGCTTGCTGTTCAGGTCTGCAGGCTGCACCATGTAGGTCTGTGGAAGTGCTCTCCAGGACATATACACGATGATGAAATTGCCTGGCGATGCAGTTCTTAGGACATCTTCCTGTTGTTCAGTGACACCAGACTATACTGTATTTTCTCTTCCCTTTATTGCTAAATGAGGGCATCTGTTATATGCTAGTAAAAATGGTTTGAGAACACAGAATCTGGGGGAAAATTACCCTGAAACTCATTTAGAAATAACTAGAGAAATGTGACTGGAGAAAGGTTTTGTTGGGTCCCTTCCTTGGCTTCGTTGTGTCACAGGTTAACTGGTGTGGTCAGTTGTGCTGTGGGAGTGCCTGACCGGGCACTGGGCTGTGGTGTGGACCATGGCCCTGTGGGGGATGGGGAGAGAAGTTATTCAGTGTTCCTTTTTGGAGTCTGACTTTAGTTTTATTTAAACAACAAACTGCATTTATGGTGGTCTGTGGACAGGATGTTTGTTCTTGAGTTCACTGTACTGGCCCTAAAGGAAAGAACACCAACCAACAGTCAGCAGTGTGATTTACACGATGGTTCCTTATTTTTGTCGTCCATTCAGCCTCAAAGTGGCATTTGGATACATGATGCCTTTCATCCTCAGAATGCCCTTGGAGGTAGGCATGACTGAGCACATGCCAACCTATGCCTGCCCTAGCCTCTTCTCCAGGCTTCACCTCTGGAAGGTTAAACATGCCACTCTGTGGCGTCCAGAGTTTTTCGCCCTCAGGATCTGTAGTAGTGACTGCGTCTGTGTCCTCTCCTGACCCACGAGGCAGCCTGATAGAGTACTGGTAGCTTTGCCAGTCAGCAGTGTTTTCAAAGGCAGATTTTCATTCTCTTCTTTACCCCATGCACTTTAAACTGATGCCTCATTTTCTGAAGGACAGTAAAATAACAAAATAATATTCTGTGGCTAAGGCAGTTTTATTCATGCCCTTTGATTCCATAAAGGTGGCTTCCTTTGTGCACTTCCATTTTCCTTAGTTACACAGATGTTGATGTTCTCCTAGTCTTTGCTTATGGTTTAGTGCCTTGGTTGGGGTGGGCAGGAGGCTAGAATGGAGGTCTGCAGTAGCCCACACTGGACGTCCCCTCTCAGCCCCATGCTGCCTGGGGCTGGCGGGTCGAGCCACCTGTGGGCTGTGCCCGAGACTGAATGTTGGTGTTGACTGACAGGACTCCTGGTTCTTGACAAACGGGTGCCTGGCTAGCAGCATACATGATGTTTGCTCTGAGAGTTTCTTGTAGTTTGGAATTTTAGTTATAAGTTTGCCATATTCTGAGTCGGTTGCATTCTTTCACCCTATTTTAATCTTATAATCTGTTTACTTTCTGTGTCCCATAACATAAAGATGTGTTTTTATTTTGTTTTTTTTTAAGAGACAAGTCTTGCTTTGTTGCCTAGGTGGAGTGCCGTGGTGCCGTGGTGCCGTCATGGCTCAGTAGAGCCTCAACTCCTGGACTCAAACGATCCCCCTTCCTTAGCCTCCCAAGTAGCCGAGACTACAGGCGCATGCCACACCTGGCTATTTTTATTTTTTTTAGAAGTGGGCTTGCTATGTTGCCCAGACTGGCCTCAACCTCCTGGCCTGAAGTGATCCTCCTGCCTCAGCCTCTTGAGTGGCTGGGATTAAAGGCAAAGGCATGTGCCATTGTGCTCACCTAAAGAAATGTTTTGAAACCCTTCCCAGGGAGGCCGCAGGGCTGTTATCTAAGAGGTGTCCAGTCTTGGTCTGTTTGGGGGCATACTTTTTTTTAAGTGGCTGTCATTACTTAATCCTAGTTAAGCATGTATCCAGTTGCTTTATCTGTGACAGCGCTCTGCTGCTCCCTAGGGTAGCAGATCCTCCAGGAGACACGTGTCCTCAGACGACATCCGGACAGATGAGCTTCTCCATGTTCTTCCACGCGCGGTGCTGGGTCCAGTCAGGAGTGGGGAGCAGGCCACGCAGGATTGTTCACACGTCATGTGGCTGTCTGAGTTAGCCCATCAGATGCTTCCTGTCAGTGCTCCTAAAGCCGAAAAGAGTGAGCAGATCAGGCCCCAGGGAGTGCGGGGTCCACCTGCCAATAGGAAGTTTCTCTGTAGCGTTTCGCCTGAGAGCTCAAGGGCATGCCACGCTGAGTGCCTAATGGCTTGTCAGTGCACAGTGATGACAGCAGCTTTCCAGGGCATCCACCATCATGCAGCCCAGTGACACTGGCAGTGTTGGGCATGTCCTAGGGCAGTGCCAGGTGCCAGGGCATCCACCATCACGCAGCCCAGTGATGCTGGCGGTGTTGGGCACGTCCTGGGGCAGTGCCAGGTGCCAGGGCATCCGCCATCACGCAGCTCAGTGACGCTGGCAGTGTTGGGCACCTCCTGGGGCAGTGCCAGGTGCCAGGGCATCCACCACCATGCAGCCCAGTGATGCTGGGCACCTCCTGGGGCAGTGCCAGGTAGGCCCTGCTGTTTGAAGGTGGGGCTGAGGCGACTGGCCTTACTCTAGAGGTGGAACCCAGGAGGAAAGGAGGTGTCCGCTAGAAGGCTGGGGTGCTGTGCTTTGTTGGGAGCAGCGCGGTGCTGTCCCTGATTGGGCTCCTTCCCCCAGGAGAGCCTGGAGGATCTGCAGGCCTCCTGGCCTCACCCGCAGTGTCTCCCGCCCTACGTCCTCTGGCAGTGCCATACCTCTCACCTCCTCCGGCAGAGCCCCCACCCCTTCCTCACCCTGCAGAGCCCCGCCCCCCACCTCACTCCGCAGAGCCCCCCACCTTACCCCGCAGAGTCCACCTCACCTCACCACACAGATCCCCCTGACCTCACCCTACAGAGCTGCCCCCCTCACCTCACTCCACAGAGCCCCCCTCACCTCACCTCACCTCGCAGAGCCCCCTCACCTCACCCCATAGACCCCCTTCATCTCACCCTGCAGAGCCCCCCACACATCACCCTGCAGAGCCCTCTTACCTCAACCCACAGAGCCCCCCTCACCTCACCCTGTAGTGCTCCCCCCCACCCCCAGCTCACTGCAGCCTTGAACTCCCACGCTCAGGCCATCTTCCCACTTCAGCCTCCCAAGTAGCTGGGAGTCTACTGGCTTGTGCCCCACACCCAGCCAATTTTTAAATGTTTTTCTAGAGACCGGTTCTCCCTATCATTCCCAGGATGCTCTTCAACTCGTGGAGTCAAGTGACCTTTCTGCCTGGGCTTCCTCACGTGTTAGGTACAGGCTGAGCCACTACCTAAATTTAAATTGGTGTGTCCACCAGCTTAAGTGCTTAATACCAGTTACCTTATTGTGGCTTGCTAAGGTTAGGAGTTCATGTGAACTATACATTAATATCACTAGACAAGCCTCGTTCTTTCTGCAGAGAACTGGTGTAAGTTAAGTTTAGGTGCCCAGACACAATGGGCTTCACATTTTGCCTGCCTTTGTTGGAAGGGCTGTGCTTTCATGCAGTGAAGTGTAGGTCCTCATCTTTACTCTAAAAGTTACACAGATTCAGCGCCTTATGGAAAAATCAGGCTTTCCGTTATGAATGAGGTTCATGGACAGAGATGGAAACTTGTTGTGGGAGTCTCCTGGGGCTGCCGTGAGAAAGCACCATACACCTGGAGCCTCAGCAGCAAGGATTTGTTCTCCTATGGCTCTGAGACCAAGCTATCTGCAGCGGGGCATCTGCTCCAGGCCTCTCTCCAGGTTCTGGGGGTTTGTGGGCAGTCTCTGGTGTGCCCGGGCTTGTGGGCACATCACCACAATCTCGGCCTCCATCTTCACACGGCATTCTCCCTGCATGCACATCTGAGTGTCCA
>CAUYQU010076479.1:0-49178 GCA_963574635.1 Cheracebus regulus
ATTTAAGGTTAATATTGTTAAGTGTGAATTTGATCCTGCCATTTTGATGCTAGCTGGTTGTTTTGCCCATTAGTTGACACAGTTTCTTTATTGTGTCAATGGTCTTTACCATTTGGTATGTTTTTGGAGGGGCTGGTACTTGTTATTCCTTTCCATGTTTAGTGCTTCTTTCAGGAGCTCTTGTAAGGCAGGCCTGGTGGTGACAAAATCTCTCAGCAATTGCTTGTTTGTAAAGGATTTTATTTCTCCTTCACTTATGCAGCTTAGTTTGGCTGGATATGAAATTCTAGGTTGAAAGTTCTTTTCTTTAAGCATGTTGAATATTGGCCTGCACTCTCTTCTGGCTTATAGGGTTTCTGCCCAGAGATCTGCTGTGAGTCTGTTGGGCTTCCCTTTGTGGGTAACCTGACCTTTCTCTCTGGCTGCCCTTAGCATTTTTTCCTTCATTTCAAACCTGGTGAATCTGACAATTATGTGCCTTAGGATTGCTCTTCTTGAGGAATATCTTTGTGGTGTTCACTGTATTTCCTGGACTTGAATGGTGGCCTGGCTTGCTAGGTTGGGGAAGTTCTCCTAGATAATATCCTGAAGAGTGTTTTCCAGCTTGGATTCATTCTCTCTGACACATTCAGGCACACCTATGAAACATAGATTATGTCTTTTCACATAATCCCATGTTTCTTGGAGGCTTTGTTCATTTCTTTTCACTCTTTTTTCTCTATTCTTGCCTTCTCATTTTATTTCATTGAGTTAATCTTCAATCTCTGATATCCTTTTTTCTGCTTGGTCGATTTGGCTATTGAAACTTGGGTATGCTTTGTGAAATTCTCATGTTGTGTTTTTCAGCTCCATCAAGTCATTTATATTCTTCTCTAAGCTGTTTTTTCTCATTAGCTATCATCTAACCTTTTTTCAAAGTTTTTACTTTCTTTGCATTGGGTTAGAATATGTTCTTTTAGCTCTGAGAAGTTTGTTATTACCCACCTCCTGAAGTCTGTTTCTGTCAATTCATCAGATTAATTCTCCATCCATCTTTGATCCCCAGCTGGTGAGGTGTTGTGATCCTTTGGAGGAGGAGAGGCGTTCTGGTTTTTTGTATTTTCATCCTTTTTGCACTGGTTTCTTCCCATCTTTGTGGATTTATCTACCTGTGGTCTTTGTAGTTGGTGACTTTTGGATGGGGTCTCTAAGTGGATATCCTTTTTGCTGATGCTGAAGTTATTTCTTTCTGTTTCTTCATTTTCCTTCTAACAGTCAGGCCCCTCTGCTGTAGGACTGCTGAGGTCCACTCCAGACCCTGCCAGCCTGGGGATCACCTGCGACAGCTGAAGAACAGTAAGGGTTGCTGCCAGTTTCTGCTTCTGTTATCTTCATCCCAGAAGGGTACCCACCAGATGTCAGCCTGAGTTCTCCTTTATGAGGTGTCTCTTTGGATATATAGGGGTCGGGGAGCTGCTTGAGGAGACAGTCTGTCCCTTATAGGAACTCAAGTGCTGAGCTGGGAGCTCTGTTGTTCCATTCAGAGCTTCTGGGCAGGTACATTTAAGTCTTCTGCAGCAGAACTCATAAATGCCTTTTTTCCCAGGTGCTCTGTCCTGGGAAGGTGGTGCTTTATTTATAAGTTCCTGACGTGCTGCTGCCTTTTTTCAGAGATGCCCCTCTGCATTGTTCTCACTAGGAACTGCACTCCGGAGCTGTTCTTATTTGGCCATCTTGGATCTCTTCATTCTTAATTAATAAAAATCTTGGAATGATGTTGATAGATTACATAACTCTCAGAGTGCACAGGGTGAGTCCCTTTGCCTTCAGCATCTGCATGGGTGGCGTGACGGGTGTCACTTTTAATTATAAGATTACATGTGCACTTACCATGTGACCCAGCAATCCACTTGTAGATATTTACCCAAGGGAAATGAAGGTAATACATCAACATAAATTGCTGTATGAGTCAAGCATGGTGGCTAACTAATCCCAACACTCTGGGAGACTGAGATGGGAGGATCACTTGAGGCCAGGAATTTGAGACCAGCCTGGGCAACATAGTGAGATTCCCATCTCTTAAAAAATTAAAAATTAGCCAAATGTGGTGGCACATGCCTGTAGTCCTATCAGTTCAGGAGGCTGAGGCAGAAGGACTGCTTGAGCCCAGGAGGTTGAGGTTGCAGTGATCCATGATCATACCACTGCACTCCAGCCTGGGTAACAGAGCGAGACCCTGTCTCAAAAAAAAGAAGGAGTTTTATGCAATATTCATAGATTTATTTGTAACAAAATCTAAAAGCAATCCAATGTTCATGAACAAGTGAAGGAACAAACAAATTCAGATATAACCTTACAATGGAATACTACCCAAGAAGCAACACAACATTCTTAGCAAGACATCTGGAACTGTAAGCAATAATAAGGACTTTGCACTCTATGGAAAAACCATGTTGTACAAATGCAAGATATTATCTTCCTTGGTTTTAACCTATACTCTTCCTTCAAGAACACTATCACTCATGGCCTACTTTGGTTACACTTACTGAAGATGTCAGCTAATGCTTATGGTGCCTCCGTGCCTGTTTTAGTAGATGATATACATGGATCCCAGAACTAAAGTAAGTAGAGTCAGACACAATAGGAAGTATAACACATCCCAGGATATAGGTAGCTGGCAACTTTGTATAGTAAAGAGTACAAATGCTTAAGAATTTGAGAATAGTATTAGATATTACAATAAATATTTCCTGTTACCTACCTATGTCCAATAAAAACAACAAACAGGAGACTAACCATAATAACCAAAGAACTTAATTAAAACCTTACAGTATTCCACATCCACTGGTCTTCTCTTATTCTCATAATTGGCACAAAAGAACATGAGGCGGAAAAGCCAGTATACACTATTTTATCACTTTTCAGAGATGGGGAGTCTACTTTTGCTTTTTCTACTTTTCTTGATAAACCATCATGTGCTATCATATATTAAAATTTTTACCCTTTGCTAAATTTATTGTCTCCAGCATATAACAACACTTCATGTAAGTTATTTTAACCTCTCGTAAAGATTTTTCTTTAATTTAACTTAACTTTAATTTTTAAACCTAAAAGCAGAATGTCAATTATTCCCAAGCTTAGTGCTTCTTTCCCACATTTTGTTAGCCCTTATTCACAGAGTTTGATCACATGCTCATATTTATGCTTTATAAGCTGGAAACCTCATTTGTAATTTGTCACTTATAAAACTTTTTAACAAAAACTTTTAAACAGATCCACATAAATTTAGAGAATTTTGGAGGGCGAATAAATTTCTCATTTTAAATCCACATTCTCTTTCCTGGTTCCCTTACACATTTACTCATAGTTAGGCAGCAGGGCAGGGATGACAGTACAGACACTTAACTGTGGGAAAGCAAATTTAAATGCCCATCAAATGCTTGAGCCTACCAACATGGCCAGTTAAAAGCATGTCTAATTTACTGAGTGTATTAGGGTTCTGCAGAGAAAGAAAGGCAATAGGTAAAAGAGAAAGAGAGAGGTGGATAGATGGATGATTGGATCGATTGATCGACAGATGATAGATAGATAGATAGGTAAAAATATTTATTTTAAGAAACTGGCTCGTGATTATGGAGGCTGAGAAGCCCCAGGGTCCGCACCAGGCTGATCTGTAACTTCCATCTGAGCCTGCAGGTCTGAGAACCAGGAGAACCCGTAGTGTTCTCCAGGCTAAAAGCTGGCAGGCTCGAGACCAAAAAAGAGCCAATGTTCCAGTCTGGAAAAAAGCCAGTGCTTTGGCTCAAGCAATCAGATGGATAATGTCCTCTCTTCTTCAAAAGAGTCAGACTGTGTATTATATTCAGACCTTCAACTAATGAAGGCTACCCACACAGGGAGGCCAGTCTGCTTTACTCAGTCTACCAATTCAAATGTTAATCTCATCCAGAACACCCTCATAGAAGAATGTCTGACCAAATATCTGGGCGCTTCATGGCCTAATCAAGTTGACACATAAAATTAGCCGTCACATCCAAGTTAACTAACTACAAACTGTCCATCCCAGAGTTTTCTAATCTATGGCTCTAGATTTTTGGTGTTGTTCTTCTGAGGTTTCACAAGATGGAGTTTTACCATGTTCTTTGAAAATTATAAAATTGTACTATATTATTGAAAGGCATCTATTTCACCAACCAGAAATAAAGAAAACTCAGTGAGGTAATGGGCATTATACAGAAGCCATCAGTAGGCCAAGAGCCTGCCATTCCTTGTCTGTTGTATGGAAAATTGCTAGCACTTCACCTGAGTCACCTTGGCCACCCAGATCTCCCTGCTATCTCCCACAACATGGTAGATGACAGGTGATTTGACATGTAACATGTGAAGATCCAATGCTAAGTCCAACTATCCCCAACAATCCTGACTAGCTATAGCAATCACCAGATCCTTCTTGTTCAATCAGCATGCATCATTACTGTGGTACCATGGCCCACCATCCCAAGAAGTCTCCAAGGGCAACGTCTTTTTCAGAGTGACCACTAGGAACAGGGAATATGCTGAGAGTTACTAATATCAACTCTTCTAGGCATCAGGACACTTTACGGATTTGGCTGACATAAGAGATATGAAAATAAAATCCAAGGGAAAGAAGAAGCTTTTTGCTGACCACTATTTTGGGAGTTTTTTAGAAAAGTAGTGTAATGTTTCACAGAATAGATTTCTGCACTAAGAAATGGAGCAAACTGCCCTTCAAAGAAAATGTGAGAATCTACCTTTCTTTCTGTTGGGGGCTATAGGGCAGTGAATTTCCTTCAGGCATAGCAATATCTGGGCAATTTTCCCACTGACTCACCGGACCTGCTGAAGCCGCTTCTGCATGCTGTTGTCTCACAGCAAGCCACAACACTTCCTGCACCCACTCCCCTTTGCACCTACCCCTTCCTCGGAGACACAAATAGACTTTGGATGGAAATAACTGAGGCAGTCCCACTAATTTATTTCACCTCCTCACTGAGCATTTATGGAACGCTTACTAGTGCCAGGAATTTTACAGGTATATTCTTAATTAAATTTTACAATACAATCACCTGTGGTGAGTTCTATTCTTTTTCCTTTTTACAGGTGATGAAACCAAGTCTTTGAAAGGTTGGCCAGCTCACCCTGGGTCACATAATTAGTGGAAAAGCTGGCTCTGAAAAACAGGTCTGTCCACCTTGGATTCCTGAACTTTTCATCATTTATCTTTAAATACTTCCTTAGTGTCTCTTTTTTCATGTTTAAAAATCACAAGACTTTAAGTATACGGTTTAAAGCAAACTTTACAAGAAGTCTTTGGGCATTTCAGAGGTTGAAGTTCCCTTATCTGTGTATTGCATAAAATAGTGTTTCTGCACCTACTGAATTAGAAAGAAAAAAAAAAGTCCCTGTAAAGCTCTTATTTTGGTCCCAGAATATAAATGCAAATTATTGCTTTTAGATTCTCTTTTTTTAAAACAGAGTTTTGCTCTTGTCCCCCAGGCTGGAGTGCAATGGCCTAATCTTGGCTCACTGCAACCTCAACCTCTCAGGTTCAGATGATTCTCCTACCTCATCCTCCCAAGTAGCTGGGATTCCAGGTGTGCACCACCATATCCAGCTAATTTTGTTTGTACTTTTAGTAGAGACAGGGGTTCACCATATTGGCCAGGCTGGTTTCGAACTCCTGACATCAGGTGATCCACCATCTTGGCCTCCCAAAGTGCTGGGATTACAGACATGAGCCACTGTGCCCAGCCGCTTTTAGGCTCTTAAAAAGAGTTTAACGGTTTGAGAACAAGGCAATGAAAGCCTTGAGTCTGTCTAGCTTCTTTATTACACTATCCAAAATAGTATGTATCATGAATATTAAATTTATTAAGTCAAAATAAATTTGATTTAATTAGCTTCATTTGAGAGCCAGTGGAGATGACAGATAAAATTGGAGAAAGCTTGGCTTACCCGAGCTAAACATTAGTGATTCCCACCCTGAGGGAACATATAGAGTAACAAAATGCATGATCAAGTAAACAATAACAGTGAAACCACTTCACCTATAATAACAGGAATTGGGTTCTAATAGGACTGGTGATTATTGGGCTCATCCATGTCATCTCATTAGCCTAACAATGATCTGATCCTATATCCTATGGAATTGAATTCTGGTGATCCCACATGCCATGATACAGCAGGGTTTTCCATATCATCAATATAATGGCTAATGTTGGATCAGCAGATGCTCAAGGATGTACTGAGCGCCTAAGCCACGTCTGACCGTGGAAATTTATGTACATTGCACATACTCTGAGAATCCAACTCCATTCCCCATTTCTTCTCAGAACACCCTTTTGTCTCTCCTGTTGTACCATGAGAAGCAATACAGTGCAGAGATTATAAACAGGGGACAACTGCTGGGTTCAAATCCAGTTCTACTTCATCAGTCAGCTCGTGATGCTCGACATGGTATTTCACCTCCCAAGCCTCATCCATGAGCCTAGAACAATTAATTCCTACCTCATAGGGTTGCTGTAAAGATTAAATGAGATATTGTATGCAGCGTGCTTCACCAATGACTAGCATATCATAAATGCTTTCTAAAAAGTCACTTCCTGGAGTATCCGACTGTCTCCTCTCTATTTCTTCAAATCCTGAGATACTAACTTACTGAGACTTAAAGCCTGAATCAAGTTCTCCTCCCTAAAGTCTCTCTGCAGTTCCTGTGAGAATGGCATCCCTTAAATAAGCAACACCACACACTTAAGTTTTGGATAATAGGCAACACCTGAAAAAGAGGTGATGCTATGTGTGTGGGTTGGTGGGGGCAGGAAGAGGGTAAACAGACAAACACTAATTCTACAGTGTTGTTTATGCTGGTCTGGGTTGGACAGGTTGCCACACTGTCCTCAGAAGGGGACCAGAGACTATGTTTCTGCCCTATCCTCTTTTCTCCCCCAGTCCCTTACTTTCTAGCTATATAGCCTAAGGTAAGGCCAAGCTTTGGTTGCTTTTTCTGTAAAATGGGCTGATTCTATTCTCCCTAGCTGAAGTCGGAAAGCTGAACCGGACCCTAATGTAAGACCTCTTCTAGCTCCATCTTGAGATTCCCCTGGCACATGTGGTCCTGCGTGTGGGAGGGTTCATCACCCTCAAGCTAAGTAACCTGCACATCTGGCCAAGTGAACAGGACATGTTCTTGGGCATGTCCCTCCGCCCATTCCAGAATCTGGAATCTCTCTCCAATCAGGCCATGAGCAAAAAGCTGCTAGCACCCAGGCTGCCAGCAAGGCAGTGCCCAGGGCTCTCTGGTATAAACACTGATGAGGAAGGACTGAAGTTTGGCTCTGCCCGTGCCTTTCTGTGCTATCTCCAGCCAAAGGCCTGGAGGCTTTCATCTGCTGAGCCAAGCAGTGTTAAACAACAACATTATTCTTCCTTCCTGCCTCGGCTCCACCACTCCCTCTGGCCACTGTCTCAAAGGAAATAGTCAGAAGGACTGGATGGTTGCTGCCATTTAGCTTCCTGTAAATGGGGAGGGTGCCGAGAGAGATGGCCAGCTCTCGGCTTCCTTTAACACTGACCGGGTGACTAATACCAGGGAGAATTCAGAAACAGAAAGAGACGGGAACTGGAGACTTCTTTTGGCTGGAAAAGAAGGACAGGTTTCTGATCAAAGAGCCCTAATCCAATTGGTAACCAGGCAAAATCTGTCTGACTTCAGGTTCTCCCCTAGGCATTGCAGCCGAAGGACCCTGGCAAGAGTGACCAACAGTCCCAGGCCAGCTCTATGCAGCAGTCCAAGGCTACGCTTCCCACGGTGGGAAGGCAGCTTTCTATGGCACCCATTGTCAGAGACACTGCACACAGCCATGGATGTTGTGACTTCCCAAGGGCACTGGCCCAGTTATGGCTGAACAACCCAGCCTGGTCTCCAACACTTGCTAAGCTATGTGCTACATCTGCCCAGAAGGGACGTCTTTTGTGATTCTCATAAAATCTCCATAAAGCATGGGCCCCAGGTGCATTCCTGTACCTCTGCCCTACAATAACCATGCTGGGTAGTTTTGCAAATAGATCAGTAGCATCTTATGGCCAGTAGCCCCACAACACCATGACTTATTTCTTCTTTCTTCCTTCCTCCTTTTCCTCTCCCTTCCCTAGTACATTCTCCTTTTCCTCTCCCCCTTTCCCTTCCTTTTCCTTTGACTCTCTCCTTTTCTCCTCCTTTTTGCTCTCAATCTGTTGTCATATACTAGATGACCAGCTTATCCCTGAATGCTCAGAAACACCCTGGAAGGAGAAGGACAGGTAACAGTGGAAGGAAGCCACAAAGAAAAAAGTGTTTGATACTCAGAATACAACTGTTTTCCTTTTTTCAAAAAAAAAGTGGCAGATCATTTTGTAAGATGGCAGAAAACATCAAGAGGGTGGATTTTTAAAAACTTTGACCAGAAAGAACCTGAAAAGTTATTTAGCTCTGCCTTATATATATTTGTATGCACAAATGTGCTGATAATGCTAAATTCTATTTTCCTTTTTAGTTGACTGCTATAGTAGGCATATCCTGTCCCCAGATATGGCCATGCCCTAATGCCCAGAACCTGTGGCAAAAGTTTACAGATGTAATTAAAGCCACTAGCCAATTTACCTTAAAAATGAGAGATTCTCCTGGATTACCTGGTGTGTCTAATCTAATGATATAAACTCTTAGAAGCAGAGAACTTTCTTCAATTAGAAGCAGAAGAGACATGTGGCAAAACAGGAAGCAAAAGGGATGCAACAGAAGGGGAGGTGAAAGACATTTGAAGCCTGAGAGAGACCAACACACATTTGCAGGCTCTGAAGTGCTGGGGCACCTGTGCAAGGACCATGGCAAGGGCTTCAGAACATAGAAAGCATGAGAAGGAAAGTGGGCAGCCATTAAGAGCAAAGACCAGCCCCTGGCTGACAGCCAGCAAGGAAGCATAGACCTCAGTCCTACAACCACAAGGAACTGACTTCTGTCAAAAATATAAATAAATTGGAAGTATTTTTTTCCCAAGGCCTCCATTAAGGAACACAGCCCTGGTGACACCCTGAATTTAGCCTAAGTGAGACCCATGTCAGACTTCTAACCTATAGAATCATGAGAAAATAAAGGGGAAAAGAAAGAGAAAAGGTATGAAAAAAACTGTGCCCCCCCTTATTTGTGGAAAATATATCCCAGGACCCCCAATTGATGCCTGAAACTAAGGATAGTACCAAACCCAAATGCTGCCAATCGGAAAACATTTTTGTGCATATATTTCATCCATTGTATTAATCCGTTCCTGCACTACTATAAAGACAAGACTGAGATCTGAAAATTTATAAAGAAAAGAGGTTTGATTGGCTCAGAGTTCTGTGGACTGTATAGGCTTTGGCTTCTGGGGAGGCCTCAAGAACAATTATGGTGGAAGGTGAAGGGGAAGCAGGCAGGGTATTCACATAGCCAGCTGGAGACAGAGAGTGAAGTGGGAGGTGCTACACATGTTTAAACAACCAGATCTCATGAGAACTCTGTCATGAGACAGCACTAGGGGGATGGTACTATTAGAAACCACCCCCTTGATCCAATCACCTCCCACCAGGCCCCACTTCCAACACTGAGGATCACAATTCAGCATGAGATTTGGTGGGAACACAGAGTCAAACCATATCACCTACATGTGTAACGTCTTTTTTCATCTTAACTAGGCATTTATGCACTGTAGGTTTAACTTTTGCAGTTTGAAGTGTGACAGGAAAACTAACATGAATTTCTTTTTCCTTCCTCACAATTTCACACCGGTGGAAGAGTTGTTCTTACCATAGACCTTAGCAACCTCAGCATGTAATTCTTTCTGTTTCCTTATTAAGAACTTTCACCTTTTCACATAAAGAAAAGCACTTTACTATGGGTTTGGTGGCTCATGCCTGTAATCTCAGCACTTTGGGAGGCTGAGGCGGGCAGATCACCTGAGGTCAGGAGTTCAAGACAAACTGACCAACGTGGAGAAACCCCGCCTCTACAAAAAATACAAAATTAGCTGAGCCTGGTGGTGCATGCCTATAATCCCAGCTACTTGGGAGGCTAAGGCAGGAGATTTGCTTGAACCTGGGAGGCGGAGGCAGAGGTTGTGGTGAGCGGAGATTGCCCCATTTCACTCCAGCCTGAGCAACAAGAGTGAAACTCCGTCTCAAAAAAAAAAAAAAAAAAAAGAAAGAAAGAAAGCACTTTGCAACTTTTCTTTGACATATCTGAATTGCCAGCAGTACTACTCTTGTGCTTTAGGGCCATTATTAAGCAAAAGAAGTGTTATTTAAGCACAGGGCTGTAACACAGGTAAGTCAATCTGATAACTGGGTTGGCTATAAAATGACTAATGGTCAGGTAGTGTATATTCTATGAACACACTGGACAAAAGAATTATTTACATCCTAGGTGAGACAGAGCAAAATGGTGCAAGATTTCATTATGCTAGTCATAAGGACACACAATTTAAAACATATGAATTGTTTACTTCTGAAATTTTTCATTTAATATTTTTGGAACATAATTGACCATGGATAACTGTAACTACAGTAAGTAAAAGCATAATAAGGGAGAGCTGTTGTATTTTTTAAAAATGGTTAAAAACTCCCCAAATATGGCAAAAGACGTAAATTTATATATCCAAGAAACTGAGAGAACCTCAAACAAGATGAATCCAAAGAAATCCACACCAAGCTACATCATAATAAAATTTCTGAAAATTAAAGACAGAATAAAGCAAACTCTTCAAAGTTTAAAACAATTAAAATCATACAAAGAATGTTCTCCAACCACATTGTTATCAAACTAGAAATCAATGACAGAAAAAAATAACAAGATTTCTAATCATCTGGCAACCTAAGAATACACCCTGGACTAATCCCTGGTTCAAAGAATTGTCAAATAAGTTAAAATACATTAGACTGAATAAAAATAAAACATATCAAAATGTGTCGAATGCAGTTAAAGCAGGGCAGCAAGAAATTTATAGCATTAAATGCATATGTTAGAAAACTGACAAAATATTAAATCAATATTCTAAACTCAAAAATTTTTAAGAATTCTCTAGAATGTTCAAGAGTCTAGAAAATAAAGCAAAATAAACCAAAGCAATTAGAAGGAAGAATTAATAAAGCAGACATATGTGAAACCAAAACCAGAAAAATAATAGAGAAAACAATAAAACATAGAGCTGGTTCTTTGAGAAGCTCAGCTAAATTGGCAAACTTATAGCAAGATTGATTTGTAAAAGGAAGAGAAGACAAATTATCAATATCAGGAATGAAACAGAAGCTATCACTACAGGCCCTGCAGACATCAAAAAATAAAGCAATACTACAGACAACATTACACACATCATCTTAACAATTTAAATGAAATGGTCCAGTTCCTCAAAAAACACAAACTACTACAACTCACCTATTACACAGTGCATGACTGTATGAAATACAGTATTAAATATGGTCTTGCACCACATAATGACGTTTCAGTCAACAATGAATGGTGGTCCCATAAGGTTATAATGGAGCCAAAACATTTCTATCACCTAGTGATATCATCACTGCCCTAACATCACAGGGCAACTCATTACTCACATGTTTGTGGTGATGCTGGTGGAAACAAGCCTCCAGTGCTGCCAGTGTAAAAGTACAGCATATACAATTATGTACAATATATAAGACATGATCATGATAATAAACAACTGTTTATACTGGTTTGCATATTTGCTCTACTATTATTTTAGAGTGTTGGAGTGTACTCCTTCTACTTACAAAAAAAACAAAAAAAACTTAACTGGAAAACAGCTTCAGACAGGTCCATCAGGAGGTATTCGAGGAGAAGGCATTGTTATCACAGGAGATCACAGTTTCGTGGGTGTTATCATCCCCAGGACCTTCCAGTGGGACAGGATTTGGAGGTGGAAGACAGTGGTGTTGATGATTCTGACTCTGTATTGGCCTAGGCTAATGTATGTGTTGGTGTCTTCACTTGCTTTCTTTCTCTTTTTTTTTGAATTTTGAAATGCAATCTCACTATGTTGCCCAGGATGCCCTCAAACTCCTGGCCTCATGTGATCCTCCCTCAGGCTCCAAGTAGCTGGGACTATAGTCACTTGCCACCACATCCAGCTTAGCATATAGCTTTTAACAAAATTGTTTAAAAAGTTTAAAAAATATAACATTTTAAACATAGAAAAAGGTTCATAGAATAAGCGTATAAAGAAAATAATTTGGTATGGTAATATAGTTTGGGTTTTAAGCTAAGTGTTACTACAAAAGAATCAAAAAGTTAAAAAAAATTATATTTATAAAGTTTAAAACACTCCAGTAAGCTAAGGTTACTTTATTATCAAGGAAAGAAATTTTTAATAAATTTAGTGTAGTCTAAGCATACAGTGTTCATAAAGTCTATAGTGGTGTACGGTAATGTCCTAGCCCTTCACATTCATTCACATTCACTTTATATTCACTCACCACTCACTCACTGACTTACTCAGAGCAACTTCTGGTCCAGCAAGTTCCATTCACGGTATAAGTGCCCTGTACAGGTGTACATTTTACAAATTTTTATAGCAGGAACCCCCAATCCCTAGGCAGCAGACCAGTACCCCTCCATGGCGTGTCAGGAACTGGGCCGCACAGCAGGTGGTGAGCGGTGGTGAGTGAGCATTACCACTTGAACTCTGCCTCCTGTCAGATCAGCAGCAGCATTAGATTCTCTTTGGAGCATGAACCCTATTGTCACCTGTTCATGTGAGGGATCTAGGCTATGTGCTCCTAGATGTCTACAGGGCCTGTAGTGATAGCTTCTGTTTCATTCCTGATATTGGTAATTTGTCTTCTCTTCCTTTTCAAATTAGTCTTGCTATAAGTTTTCCAATTTAGGGGAGCGTCTCAAAGAATCTAATGCCTGATGATCGGAGGTGGAACAGCTTCATCCCAAAACCACTCCCCAACCCTGTCTGTAGAAAAATTATCTCACATAAAACTGGTCACTGCTAAGAAAGATTGGGGACTGCTGTTTTATACTGTGTTTTTACTGAACTGTTTCTATGTTTAGATATATTTAGATACACACATCCTTACCATTGTGTTATAATTGCCAACAATATTCAGTAAGGTAACATGCTATACAGGTTTGTAAACTAGGAGCAATAGGCTATCCCAAATAGCCTAAGTGTGTAGTAGGCTATGCCACCTGGGTTTATGTAAATACACTCTATGATGTTTGAACAGACAAAATTGCCTAAGGATGCATTTCTTAGACAGTATTCCCATCATTAAGTGATGCATGACTATAGATAATTTTTAAAGCCCTCTAGCTAATATTACTATAATTTTTTAAATCCCCAAAAGGAAATCTCTAGGATCAGATGACTTCACTGGAGAATTCTACCAAACATTCTAAAAACAATTAACATAAATTCTACATAATCTCTTCCAGTAAATAGAAGAGAACTGAACACATCTCAATTCATTTCATAAAGCCAGTATTACAGTGATATCAAACCAGACAAACAGTATAAAAGAAGAAACCTACAGACCAACATCCCACGTAGACCAAAAAAAAAAAAAAATCCCTAACAAAATATTAGTAAATAGAATTCAGCAAATATAAAAGGGCGTATACCATGACCAAGTAAAGTTTATTTCAGGGATGCAAGGCAGGCTCAATATTCCAAAATCAATCCATATAATCCACTATACCAAAAGGCTAAAATCACATGATCATATCAATTGATGCAGAAAAAAAGCACTTATCAAAATTCAGTCTCTTTTCATGATTAAAAAAAAAAAATTCAGAAATTTAGGAATACAAAGGAACTTCCTTAACTTGAGAAACCACATCTACAAAATGTCTACAGTGAATATTATCCTTATTGGTGAAAGACTACTTTCCTCCTAAGATCAGAAACAGAGTAAAGACATCCACTTTCACCACTACTTTTAGCCAACATGTTACTGGAACTTCTAGCCAATGCAACAAAGCATGAAAGGAAATGAAAAGTATACGGATTGGAAAGGAAGAATAAAACTCTCCATATTTGCAAATACCATGATTATATAGAAACAAAACATCTATATTTTGTTTTCTTTTTTTTTTCTTTCTGAAAGGTCAGAATATATTTTGTTTTCTATATAGACAAAACAAAAACAAAAACAAAAATCCTTGAACTAAAAAGTGAGTTAGCAAGTTTGCAGAATCAATATGCAAAATTACTTGTATTTCTGTAAACTAGCAGTTGCATTCCTGGGTATTTTGTAAGCAAATGTTCATGCACACACACACACAAAAGCTGAACGTGACTGTTCATAGCAGCTTCGTTCATAATAACCCAAAACCGGAAATAACCCAGATGTTTTTCAACAGGTGAATGATTAAGCAAACTGGTACATTCTTACAATAGAACACTTCTCAGCAATGAAATGGAACAAAATATTGATACACACAACAACCTGTTTTTGTTTTTTGGGGTTTTTTTGAGATGGAGTCTCGCTCTGTCGCCCAGGCTGAAATGCAGTGGCACCATCTCAGCTCACTGCAACCTTCACCTCCAGGGTTCAAGCAATTCTGGTGCCTCAGCCTTCCAAGTAGCTGAAACCAAAGGCACACACCACCATGCCTGGCTAATTTTTGTATTTTTAGTAGAGAAGGGGTTTCAACAGGTTGGCCAGGCTGGTCTCAAACTCCTAACCTCAGGTGATCTGCCTGCCTCAACCTCCCAAAGTGCTGGGATTACAGGCCTGAACCACACAGTGCCTGGCCAAATAACCTCTTGATGAATCCCCAGAGAAATATGCTGAGTGAAAACGCCAATCCTAAAAGGTTACATACTGTATATTTCCATTACTTAAGATTCTTGAAATGACAAAATTATTGTTATAGAAATGGAGACCAGATTAGTGATTTTCAGGACCTAAGATGGGATGTGAATGGAAAGGAAGTAGGTGTGACTTTAAAAGGGCAACATGAGGGATCTTTGCAGTAACGAAAATGCTACATACCTTGGCTGTACAAATGTCAATATCCTGGCTGTGATATTGATTCTATATAGTTGTGTACGATATTAAATATTACCATTATGATATTAGATATTACCATTAGGAGAAACAGTACATTGGATTTCTCCATGTTATTTCTTATAACTATTTGTGATTCTATAATTATCTAAAATAAAATGTTTAAGAAATTAAATGTATACATCGTGCATCATGGCAAGGTAAATATAGTAAGTTTTTAAGAAAACAAACGACATATAAAAGTCATGCAAATTCACTGCAATTCCCATTCTATGGGTTCCAAGCAAGGCATGGTACCATTCCACATTTCTGAGGAGGGGACTTAGATTCAACCTATTGATGAGTACATGATAAGGTCACATTATTTAAAAAAAAGTGTATGTGATGGGAGATATTGTTGTGGCCAAATATAATCTGCCACCATGAGTAATGTTATTCACAGCCATCCTCTTTTTTTTTCTTGAAAAAGAAAAAAATGAATGAATCCTTTACTTAATTTATTCCTTATTTTTATCATTATCCCTCCTCATTCAAAAGTAACTCTGTCTCCATCTCTCTTTATTTAAGGTTCTGCCTGCTTGCACTGTTTTTATTGATGTTGAGATGGTTGTTGGCTGGAGTCTTCTGAACGTTAACTCTGGAATATAAGAACAGGTACACAAATAATTACTAATGGTATATCTACATCTGCCCAAGAGAAGTGTTTTGGAAAAGATAAATTGTGTTTTGTGAATCAAATTACTTCTTAAGTTCCTTCAGGAGATTCGACTCTTGATTTTAATAAATAATTTTATAAATCTTCTCCTAATTTAAGTATTAAATTGTCCTGCATTTATGAGTTTTACCAAAAGCAAAGGATATCCTTTACCTGTGTGACACTAATTTACCAACTATTTCTTTTAGGATAAGGGACCATGTTCTTCCTGTTTTCAACTCTAGAGGTCCCTCCATCCCTTCCTGCTTTCAACTCCAGAGGTCTCTCCATCACTCTAATAATGTGTTGTCACTGTGCCCCTGCTAAGGGAAAATTATGCTGCTACTTCACAAAGGGCACTCTCTCTCCTCAAGAAAGTAAACTGCTTTACCAATAGGGGTGAAGAATTTTGGCAAATCCAACCAAAGCTCTTGGTTGAGTTCCCACTGCTGGGCCTTCCATGGCCTGGGAGTAGTGACCCTCTTGCAGTCTCCCACCTGTTGATTAAATAGGTAAATGGTCTAGATAAAGTGAAGGAAGAAAGTATGTTTTGCTACTTAAGAGATGCGTTTTGCTCAATCTATAAGACAAATCAAAGACCTAAACTTGAATTTTTACTTAAATGAAGGTATAGCTGAATTTCTACTAATTGTTTCATGGATGAGAACGATCTCCTGCCTCCTTAACACCTGTAACTAGGAATAGGGTTTGAATTGTAATTATCCTGGAGAACAAAACTCACTGGCTTGAATTCATACTAATAAATGACTACTCATTCCTCTCTGAGAGGTGGTGCTGGGTGTGCTCTTTGTATGTGGAAGGCTTAGAGAAAAATTAAATGGTAGACCAGATGAAAGGATGGAATGGCCCAGAAGAGAAAAGCACATTATGCAGAGGTTTAAGACCTATATGTAGCAAGAGAAGCTGTGGACCTATGCAGAAATATCACGATTTTATCTTTTTATTCGTTCTAGGCCCTATAACCTGCGTACGTGAATACAGTGACTCATTGATTTACTTGCCTATTTTTTCTTTGAAGTTTTTCATTTCTACATTACACAGGGACTTTGATAGCTTAACATTTGGAGTTGTAAGAACATTTGAGTTGGGGAGCACTTAAGAGAGACTCATGTCCAACCTTCTTTAGACTCTGGAAATCCAGCCCCTCATATAGAGAGCAGTTGAAAACAGGGATGCTTAGCTTAAAGAACACAATGGCCTTCTTAAGGTATTTGAAAAGTTCTCCTCTGTAAAAGGTATTATGCTTGCTTTCTCTGAACCTCGATGATCAGAGTCCAAAAACTTGTTAAAGGTCAGATCATCCCAACATTGAAAAATGATGTTTTCCAATAGATATTGGAAAACCCACAACCAGAATAGCCAGTAAGCTCAGATGTGCTATAGGAGATTCAGGCTTTCAATGCATTATTGGATGGAATGACTTTTAAGTGTTATTTCCACCCCAAGATGCTAGAGCTGCAACTATCCAATACGATAGCCATTGAGGCATTTAATAACATGTGGCTACTGAGCAGTTGAAATGTGGCTAATCTAGTATGTAAAATGCATGCTATATTTCAAAGACCTGGTACTAAGAAAAAGTAAAATATCTCATGAATAGTTTTATATTGCTTGTACATTGAAATGATAATATTTAATCAATTAGGCTAAAGTATATTATTAATATTAAATTCACCTGTTTCTTTTTACTTTTGTGTAACGTCTCCCAGAAAATGTTAAATTACATATGTGGCTATGTGGCTAACGTTATATTTCTGTTGGAAAGCACTGTTCTAGCTAATTTGAGGCTTTCTCAACTCAAGGCCTCATACTTTCCTTAAAATAGCATATCTTCTGGTCAACTGCACTATGACCCTTTCCTACTTCATGCCTTAAAATGTACCCTAAGACTCGTCCTTAGGGGAAACGATGCTGACACTGTAAGAAAGAAATAGCTTCTTTTAAAATAGGGATAATGTGATACTGAGAAAAATGTATGTTTTGTGGATTTGTGGGAGGAGAGTTCTGTAAATATTTGTTAAGTCTAGTTGTTCCAGGTCTGAGTTCAAGTTCATATTCTTGAAGAAAACAACAAGGGAGAAAATAACGCCTAAACAGGTCAACAACAATCACCACACTATTATTACAGTATAGCAATGTCTCCTAGTGTCTAGAAAAGTCATTTTCCTCATTTCTCTCTCTTCCCCTCTTCTCCCCTCGAGACAGGGTTTTGCTCTTATGCCCAGGCTGGAGTGAAGTGGTGTGATTTCAGCTCACTGCAACCTACACAACCTGAGACCCCCCCACCCCCCGCCTGCCGGTTTTCAAGCAATTCTCCTGCGTCACCCTCAGAAGTTACTGGGATTACAGGCACCCACCATAACGCCCGCCTAATTTTTGTGTTTTTAGTAGAGACGCGGTTTTTCCATGTTGCCCAGGCTGGTCTCAAACTCCTGACCTCAGGCGATCCACCCACCTCGGCCTTCCAAGGGGCTAGGATTACAGGCGTGAGCCACCGCTACCAGCCCGCCATTCTCTTTAACTCTGTGTTTGCTATTTTATTGGAACCGCTCACTGCCCAGTGCAGTTTTATTCCTTCAAGAAGCGAAGTTCTCTCACATATTTTCTTCAAAGTTCATGATCTACACCAAGTTGCATAACTTTCTTAGATCGACTGTTAGGTGTCTGGTTGCCATGGCAATATGTATAATCAGTTGTGCAGCAAAATAAATCACATACGTTAATAACAATATGCAAGTAAACCTCTGAGTGGTCTTGGTATACGAGTGTTCCATGGCACACCAGTTGAAGACCACTGCAATAAGCCAGAGATACAATATTGGCCAATATATTACTCAGTTCCTTGCGGTTTATTTACGTAACACATATCACGTGTGCTGTGTACAAAAGGCATGCATAAATTCTCATTCCTCATCACTTTGTATGTCATGCTCTTAGGTGCTTAGTTTTTTATAATGTAAGTATAGCATACCATGTACAATATTTTAATAGGACCTGATACATACTTAGTGCTCAATAAATGATAGATTGTCGTTAGTTTCTTCAGGAAAACAATCTTGTCTCTGATTAATCCAACACCTTTTTTCATAGATTCTCCACAACTTCATAGCAAATTGAATGCAATAATATATAGACAGAATAAACCTAAGGTCATGAGGATGGAATCAGTAAATGGACACAAGGTATAATGAAGATAAAATGAAATTACTGTATATGCAATTGCCACATTTGGTCATTCCACCATAGCATGGATACTTGACAACTGAGTAACATCCCATCTAATATTGTATAATTCAATTTTACTTTGATAAATATGTTAAAGCAAATCCCTAGGATTGCAAACTAAAACAAGTGTTTTTGTCTAAATTTGTCAAGACAGTGTCATATGCTATTTAAAGAAACTAAAAGGTTATATTGAGCTATTATAGTGACCTCATTCTAGCATAACACTTCATATTATCTCTGATTGTATCTTGTTTTTATTCAGACATACCTCATCCAGTTTACATAGAATCAGGGTCTCTAATATGATAAAGCACACTAAATGCATTTCATGAAGCAAATTTATTTTTAGCAGAAATAGTTGTTTCTTTAAAAAAGTTCATTGCAGACATGTATGTAATCTGCCTCATGCTAATGCCTACATGATGTTTCCTTGTATTAATCCAGTGTGTTATTCTCCTGTTGTTGGACATTGAGAAAAATGAAAATATAGTCTCACTGTAGGTAACCTAATAATAAATCAATTTGCGAACATATTTTTTGAATTATTTACATAAATCATAGTTTTCTTATAAGTTATCTAATTAAATTAGCTGACTTTCTAGAGCAATGCCTATATTTTTCTTTGTATTTTCTCTTTTATTCCTGTCCCATAGGCCACATTCTAAAGACAACTTTAATAATATGTTTATTTTTAGCTTAGAAAAAGTTTATCAAGTTTCTCATTATATCCAACTAAGATCTTGATTAGAATTGTATATGGATTTCTCACTGTTTTAGCTGTGTCTCACAAGTACTGATGTATAGTGTTTTTATTAATCACTTCAAAAAATGTTTTTTTAATTTCCATTAGAAATTTTTTTAGCAAATGTGTTGTTTAATAATACATTTCCTAGCATAAAAATATATGGAATATTTTAGTTATATTTTTGCTTTAATATGTAAGTTTATAGTATTTTGAAAGAAAGCTCTGTTACTTATACTTTGAAGTTAATTGAAATTCCTTTTGTTGTTTAAAAATATGTTTTTGTTAATATATTAATCCTGCTAAAAATGTTTACTTTCTCTTAAATGTAGAATTTTACTTACATCTAATAGATTAAACTTATAAATTGGAATCCTGGTATTAATGCTTAAGTTTCATCTTCTTGTACCTTCAGTTTATGAGAGGATTATATTAAAGTTTCCAAGGCAATTACTAACATGATATATATTTCTACTTGCAGCTGTATCAATTGATGCTTACTATGACTTGAGGATGTATAATTTGTGCATATATCTTGTGATATTTATAATTTTTCTCTCTTTATGTATATAATATCCTTTCAATATATACTGTATTTATATTGTATTTTGCTTTAAATTTTACTTCGTCATATAAGATTGTTACCCCAGCTGTCTTTGTTTATATTTATATTTACCTGGTATAATTTTTCAATATTTGATTTTCAACCATTATTATGCCTTTTTTTATCTAAATGCATCCCATCAGTATTATTGTATCTTGTGTAGTTTAAATAAAACCAAATAATCACTGTCTTTGAATTGATGTTTAACCCATTTATATTTATTTAAAGTTATTGTTATTTTAAAAATGATTCTTGCTATTTTAGTTCATACTTTTCATCTATTGTGTCTTCCTATTCCTCCTTTTCCTTCATTATCACTTTCTATTGATTGATCAAGGTTTCTTTTGTTGGGCATATGCATATAAAATAGAAAAAATATTAGTTATATGATTTATTTATTTTGGGTGATTTCTTAAACATCATTATCTTCATTTTCTTCCTATAGTATCAAGAATTTAAATGATTTTGGGTATAGATCCAATATAATAAGCATACATTTGCACCAAAAATATATGTACAAGAAAATTTTAGCAGCTTTTGGCATAGTAGCAAAAACTAGAAACAACCCTAATAAGCATTAAGAGTATGATTTTTAAAAATGATATATTTATACATAATATTCCAAAAACTATGTGCAATAAAATAATAAATAATGTATAATAAATAATACATATCTTAGTCTGTCCAGGCTACTATAATAAAATATCTTAGACTGGGTAATTTATATACAACAGAAATTTATTTCTTGCAGGTCTAGGTGCTGGGAAGTCCAAGATCAAACTGCCAGCAGATTTGTTGTCTAGTAGTCTGCCTTCTGCTTATAGGTGGTGGTATATGCTGCATCCTCTCATGGCAAAGGAGCCAAAGAGCAAAAGAGGGCCTAAAAGACTTTCTCAAGTCCTCTTATAAGGGCACTAATTATGTTCATGAGGGCAGAGCCCTCATGACCTAATCATCTAGTAAAGTCCCTACCTCTTAATATTATTGCATTGGGGATTAAGTTTCAACAGGAATTTTAAAGGGATGCAAACCTTCAAACAATAGCAATATATAAATAATAAATATGATGTAATAACAAAATATTAAAGATACAAATCAATAATTTTTAGAACTACTGGTGCACAATAATTTTTAGAACTAATGTCTGAATCTTTCCATGTAACTTTGAGCTAAACATACCACATACAAAAGGGTATGACTCTACCTAGATAGGGAAATTCAAAACAGCCAAAAGTCAATTACTGACTTCTCTGGGGAGATTAACCCAGGGTGGGGCAGGAGGAAGGCTTCTGGGTGTTGGTATTATTTATGCTGTCTGGACCTTGATGCTGGCAATGTTCTCTGTCTTGATCTGAAAAGTACTTACCTTGGTGATTGCTAAGTTGCATATTTAGTATGTTTTATAATATGCATGCAATTTTTCAGTAAAAAGTTAAGAATAAAAGCTTACCTCTGGGCCAGACACAGTTGCTTATACCTTGTAATGCTAGCACTTTGAGAGGCCAAGGTGGGCAGATCACGGGGTCAGGAGCTCAAGACCAGCCTGGGTAATACGGTGAAACCCCGTCTCTAATAAAAATACAAAAATTAGCTGGGTGTGGTAGTGTGCACTTGTAATCTCAGCTACTAAGGAGGCTGAGGCAGGAGAATCGCTAGAACCCGGGAGGCAGAGGTTGCAGAGAGCCAAGATTGCGTCACAGCTCTCCAGCCTGGGCAACAGAGCAAGACTGTCTCAAAAAAAAAAAAAAAAAAAAAAAAAAAAAAAGCCTTATCTCTGGCTAGCCCTATCCCTGCTGTTTCCATCTCCCTCTTCTTTTGCTGCCTTCAGCCACTCACATTCCAGACATAAACTGCTCAAAATGCAGTCCATGCTCTGAAGAGTTTGCTTAGATTTTTGGTTTCTTTCTGGCATTCGAATTTCCCTTTTGTTTCCCCAGTTGCTCCAGGATTGGATTTTATGGAGGAAGTCAATAGCTAGTCCTTGTTTAATCATCACAAAATTAACCAACAGCTTCCTCAAGTGAGTCTTATAAACACTTGTAATGGCCTTTGATGTGCCAGATTGCTTTCAAAAATGGCCATTCTACAATCATTGCAGCAGCACTAAAGATTTAATTGCGCTATCACTAGCTTTTGGTAACATATGTCATTTTAAATTGCATGCCTCGTAAATTATACCTCAATTTTGCTTTAATTTGCATTCATCGCAATAGTAGCAAAATTAAACAATGTCTGTTATTTGCATTTGCTTTTCAGTCATTTTGCTGTTCATGTTTTTGCATATGCATTTATTAACATCATGATGTTCTTATGACTGGGATTAAACATTTCACACTCTTTAGATATTCTGTTTTTTCCTTGTGATAGTCAGAATAAATGAAAACATTTTGAAATGTTATGAACTCAAATGTAAGATTAAGTAAACCAGACCACCTGGAGCTCCACCAGGAGCAAGGAGTAAGGAATGTGATATTTTAATCATTGAAATCACACATGCCTCTACATCCACAAACTGCAAATATCATATATAGTTTATTCAGCTCAGAACCTCATTTTTGAGTTAATGGTGCTTTTGTTCAGAAAGGAGATACGACAGTGGGAGTTCCTAATTTCTATGTAGTCTCACTTTACTTGATGCAATGTTGGCACGGGGGCACCTGTTAACTGCAACAGATGTTGTCAGGAGCAGAAAATTCTCTGTTACCAAGCTTCAATCTGTTATTTACATGTGCTGCTAAGCACATATATAGCAGTTTCATTTCAACAGAAGGAAGACAATGTATTTTACCTGCAAGTATATTTCCCCTTTAGCTCCTTCAGAGAGGATAGCAGTTGATTCTCTTGTTGCTATTCAAGAAAATATAAAGAGAATAATTTCCAGAAGAAATTCATAGCGCTGATTGTTTCCTACTAAGACATAATGTTGAAGTGAATTTTTTAAACCTAGACAATGTTGAATAGACAAAAGTATCTTCTTCGGTTGCACTGTAAGATTAGGTATATGGGGTGCTAATCTTATTGAGCAGGTTTTTTTAGAATCTTAGAGATAACTTGTATAATGACATGGTTTGTTATTACATAGTTTTAAAGTGACTTAAGTAAAATATAGGCATACTTCATTATTGTTACACTTCACTTTCTTGCTCTTGGCAGATATTGAGATTTTTACAAATTGAAAGCTTGTAGCAACCTTGAATCAAGCAAGACTATTGGTACCATTTTTGTCAACATTATGTGCTCACTTGGTGTCTCTGTGTCACATCTGAGAATTATCTCAATAGTTCAAATTATTCATGATGATTATATCTGTTGTAATCTGTGATCAGGAACCTTTGATGTTACTACTGTAATTGTTCTGGGCATCAAAAAACACACCCATATAACATGGCAAACTTAATAAATATTATGTGTGTTCTGACTGCTCCACCATTCCCCACCTCTCCCCCTCTCCTTGGGCCTCCCTATTCGCTGAGACACAACAATATTGAAATTAGACCAATTAATAGCCCTACAATGGTACCTAAGTGTTCAAGTGAAAGAAAGAGTGGTGTGTAATGTACTTTAAATCAAAAGCTGAAAACAAGCTGGGTGAGGAAAGCATATCATAAGGTGAGCTAGGCTAAAAGCTAGGCCTCTTGAGCCAAACCACCAAGTTGTGAATGCAAAGGAAAAGTTCTTGAAGGAAATTAAAAGTGCTACTCCAATGAATGCATGAATGATAAGAAAGCAAAACCACCTTATTGCTGATATGGAGAAAGTTTCGGTTGACTTGGATAGAAGATCAAACCAACCACATCATTTACTTAAGTCAAAGCCTAATTAAGGCAGGGCTCTAACTCTATTTAATTCTGTGAAGTTTGAGAGAGGTAATAAAGTTACAGAATAAAAGTTTAAGTCTAGTAGAGGTTGGTTCATGAGGTTTAGAAAAAGAAACTGCCTCCATAACACAGAGCACCAGGTGCTCATGTAGAAGCTGCAGCAAGTTATCCAGAAGATCTAGGTAAGCTCATTTATGAAAACAGCTACACTAAACCACAGATTTTTGATGTGGATGAAGCAGCATTATATAGGAAGAAAATGCCATCTAAGACTTTCGCAGCTAGAGAGAAGTTAATGCCTGGCTGAAAAGTTCAAAGGGCAAGCTGACTTTCTTGTTAGGAGCTAATGCAGCTGGTAATGTTAAGTTGAAGACAATGCTTATTTACTATTCTGAAAATCCCCTAGGGCCCTTAAATATTATGCTAAAGCTACTCTGCTTGTGTTCTGTAAATGGAACAATAAATACTAGATAACAGCACATCTGTTTACAACATGGTTTACTGAATATTTTAAGCTGCCATTGAGACCTACTGCTCAGAAAAAGAAATTTCTTTCAATATATTACCACTCATTTACAATGCACCTGGTCATACAAGAACATTGATGAAGATGTACTAGAAGATTAATGTTTTCATGCACGCTAATACAAGGTTCATCCTACAGGCCACAGATCTAGGAATAATTTTGACTTTAAAGTCTTATTATTCAAGAAACACATTTAATGAGGCCATCACTGCCATAGTGATTCCTCTGAAGAAATCTGGAAAAGGTGATAGAAAACCTTCTGAAAAGTATTCACCATTCTGGATGCCTTTGTGATCATTCATGATTCATGGAAGGAGGCTGAAGTATCGACATGAAGAGGAGTTTGGAAGAAGTTGATTCCCACTTTCATGCATGATTTGAGGGATTCAAATTTTGGTGAAGGAACTGAGTAATTAGTGAAAATAGCAAGCAAAGTAAAATTAGAAGTGAAGCCTAAAGATGTGAGGAATTGATGCAATCTTCTGATAAAAATTGAATGAATGAGGAGATGTTTCTTATAGATAAGCAAAGAAAGTGGTTTCTTGAGAAAAAATCTACTCCTGGTGAAGATGCTATGAATGTTATTGAAAAGACAAGAAAGAATTTAGAATATTACATAAATTTAGTTGACAAAGCAGTGGCAAAATTAGTGAGACTTTTGACTTCAATTTTGAAGGAAGTTCTACTGTGAGTAAAATATGCTATATACCTACAATAATATGTTTTTCAGCATTAAAAAGAAATAAAGTTCTGATATATGTAACAACATGGAATAACCTTGATACTGTTATGCTAAAAGAACATACAGAATGTTGTACAAAAGGACAGATACTTTATGGTTCCATTTATGTGAAATATCTTGAATAGGCAAATTCACCTGTTGATTATCCATTCATCTGTTGATGGACACTAGGATATTTTCCACCTTATGACTATCAGGAATAATGAAACCATAAACACTGGCATGAAAGTACTGGTTCAAGTCCCTGTTTTCCATTATTTTGAATATACAGTCATACACTACATGATGACACTTTGGTCAATGACCAATGGATGGCATGAAAGACCATAGTCCCATAAGATTATAATGGAGCTGCTCTATATGGGTGCATCTTTCTTATCTTTTATGGTTGTATTTTACCATATCTTTTCTATGTTTAGATACACAGATACCTACCATTGTGTTATAATAATTACCTGCAATATTCACTACAGTAACACTGCACAAGTTTGTAGACTAGAAGCAATAGGCCGTACTATCTATAGTAGGTCATAATGTCTAGGTTTGGATAAGTGTGCTCTATAATGTTTACATAATGACAAAAATCACTTAACGGTGCATTTCTGTGAATGTATCCTCATCATTAAGCAACATATGACTGTATATCTACAAGCAGAATTTCTGGGTCATATGGTAATTCTATGTTTAGCCCTTTGAGGAGCCATTTTTTTCCCTCAGGTTTTAAGGTAGCACGTGGCTTATTTCATACAACATGGGGACAAAAAGGTTGACTTTGCGTCTGAAATATACTTATTTATGCAAATATATTTATGCAAAGTCTTTGTGAATCTTGATGAGGACAAAAGATGGAAAGATGAAAACTGTGTTAGACTAATTGTCTTCGAGTGCTATTTAATATGAGGGTGCAAGTGTTAGTGTTTATGAGGGCTTCTTATTTGGGCCTCCTAACTAGAGATCCACTGTAATGTCTTTTTGGTCCACTTCCTGGGCCCATCATTTTTATTCCTTTCCCACCCATAACTAAGAAGAAAGAAAGAAAATAAGCCAGCCAGGTTTCCAGTTTCCAGATCTACACATTTTCTATATGTGTGTGTGTTTGGGACTGGGGGGTGTTCTGTCCATATTATATATATACATACATATATATATATATATATATACACACACACACACACATATATACACACATATATATATATATACACACACACACATACACACACAAAATGATAGTGTAAGTCAACTTATTCCATATTTTTGCAAAACATGCTTCTCATGCCACACCAAGTTTAGGCTAAAATGAGGGTCTAGTAGAATATTTTTCTGTGGCACTTCCTCTATTTTCTGGATACACCAGACTTTATTCTTTCAAAATAGTTTTGGTCTTCCCTAAGACCCTCGCTGTTACTTTGGAATTGGTTTGCTTAAAAATTAGCTAACTCTGCCATCTTTCTTTTCCACTTTTCTAGATCACCATGGTGGTTTCTCTAGTCAAAAGCAGCAGCTATTGAGACCCACGGTAATCACCACCATCATGACCAGTGCTCAAGCTAGAGTCACTTAAGTCTTCTCTAATGTTATTGGTATGAATGTCGGTGATAGCACAGTATGTCCAGTTAAAAGGTGCTAGCTGTGGCTAATGTCTTATTTGAAGAAACATTTTCTTTATTATTATACTTTAAGTTCTGAGATATATGTGCAGATGTGCAGGTTTGTTACATAGGTATACACGTGTCATAGTGGTTTGCTGCACTGATCAAATCGTCATCTATATTTTTAGGTATTTCTCCTAATGCTATCCCTCCCCTAACCTTCCACCCCCGACAGGTCCCTGTGTGTGATGTTTCCCTTCCTATGTCCATGTTTTCATTTTTCAACTCCCACTTATGAGTGAGAACATGCAGTATTTGATTCCCTGTTCTTGTGTCAGTTTGCTGAGAATGATGGTTTCCAGCTTCATCCATGTCCCTGCAAAGGACATGAACTCATCCTTTTTAATGGCTGCATAGTATTCCATGGAGTATATATGCCACGTTTTCTTTATCCAGTCTAACATTGATGGGCATTTGGGTTGGTTCAAAGTCTTTGCTATTGTGAACAGTGCTGTAATAAACATACATGTGCATGTGTCTTTATAGTAGAATGATTTATAATTCTTTGAGTATATACCCAGTAATGGGATTGCCAAGTCAAATGGTATTTCTTGTTCTAGAACCTTGGGGAATTCCCACACTGTCTTCCACAATGGTTGCATTGATATACACCCTCACCAACAGTGTAACAGATTTCCCATTTCTTCACATCCTCTTCAGCATCTGTTGTTTCCTGACATTTTAATGATCACCATTCTAACTGGCATGAGATGGTATCTCATTGTGGTTTTGATTTGCATTTCTCTAACTACCAGTGATGAAGAGCTATTTTTTTGTATGTTTGTTGGCCACATAAATGTCTTCTTTTGAAAAGTGTCTGTTCATGTCTTTTGCTTACTTTTTGATGGGGCTGTTTTTTTCTTGTAAATTTGTTTAACTTCTTTGTAGATTCTAGATATTAGTGCTTTGTCAGACGGATAGATTGAAAAATTTTCTCCCATTCTGTAGGTTGCCTGTTCACGCTGATGATAGTGTCTTTTGCTGTGCAGAAGCTCTTTAGTTTAATTAGGTCCCATTTGTCTATTTTGGCTTTTGTTGCCATTGCTTTTGGTGTTTTAGTCATGAAGTCTTTGCCCATGCCTGTGTCCTGAATGATACTGCCTAGGTTTTCTTCTAGGGTTTTTATGATTTTGGGTCTTACACTTAAGTCTTTAATCCATCTTGAGTTAATTTTTGTATAAGATGTAAGGAAGGGGTCCAGTTTCAGTTTTCTGAATATGACTAGCCAGTTTTCCCAACACGATTTTTAATAGGGAATCCTTTCCCCATTTCTTGTTTTTGTCACCCCAGTGTAAAAGCCAAGATTTTGCTCCTCTTAGGTTAGTCCCTGATCATTGCAAGATAGTGGCACATGACCCTAGAGATATCTATCTATCTATATTGATGAGGTGACCCTGCTTCTGTCCATTGCTAGAACTCCACAGATAGTTCTACCATTGGTAAGTGTTTGACTTTGGATTACTTAGGTAGATGCAAAGCAATACAGGACTAAACCATTAACTCCACGTGCCATTTCTTAATTATCATTTCTGACTTTTTCTTTTCATATCATAGAAGTTGAGTTTTCTAGTCAGCCCTCTTTTATTCCTCTAGGCTAACTAATAAAATTTCAGTTCTTACCCTTGAAAGTATGTCTTTCCAATTGCTAGTTTAAAAGAAAAGCTACAGAAGGTAAGAAAAAACATTACCTCTTAATCTGCATCAAAGAATGTCTTTAAAAAATGTTAAATCCAATAATGACATTTTGTTAAAAAAAGAAACAGACTTTTGATATTATTGTTGTATCTTATTAAATTAACCTTCAAACTTCGAGGTGTGTAATTCCAATAGCTTGCTTTACTTAATAACATAGTGTCCTAAAATGATATTTAAATGAAGATCTCTATTTTCTCAAGAGTATAAATACTTTTCTTTTCTCAAGGTATAAATAATTTTCTTTTGAAGAGGCATAAGTTAGTCATTGGGTTTTCTTTTTTCTCACATGCATAGAGAGAAAGAAATGAAATGACATATTATATTTGTTATTTAAATAGATTTTGAGAGTCTTGTCTAAAATTTTATCATCTATAAACTGAGAAAATTATTAGCTTTTACATAGACCAATTAGATGATAAAATGATTAGTTGATAGACTGCTCATGAAGCGCCTGGCTCTTAGCAGCCTTGTGATAGACCTTACTTCATCCCCAGACTCAATGCTATATCTTTCTCCTCTGACTTCTAGGTCATCACTTTTTTCTAGCTCTCTTTCCCTGTTCCTGACAATTTATGTGCCTTTTGTTTTTGCAGAAACCTCTCTTTCTTTCTTCCCCTAAATTGTATGTGTCTTTTGAAAGATGGTATTGTTTTGGGTATACTTTTTTTTTCTCTTATCTCTCTCTCAGAAAGATAATATATTCAAAGCTATAGTACATGGTTGTTAGAAGGAATAAATGAATGTTCTTAATCTGTGTGGGTTATAAGCATTTGTATCATTTTGTATCTGACACTCTATTTGCTTATTTACATGATATTGCCCAAAGAAGTGCCTTAAACAGATAAGTATTCAGTAATATAATTTAACTCATAACACGGTTTTTCAGTGAAGCAGCTTTTTTTGTCATTCAATATACAAAATATCCAATAGGGATAAAAGGAAGTCATTTTTGTTTTCAGATGAAGTGTAACAAGGTATAATATTCCATCACCTTAGTTTTTTACCTTCATGATGAAAACTGCTTCTGGATAGAACTTGATTAAGTAGCTGTAAGATCTTTTGAAGCTTCGTGAATGTAGACAGTGGTGAAATGGACAATGGTAGTCCTCCCTCTGGTGATTCTAAATAATTAATATGTATTTAAAACATATTTTCGATTCCTTAATTTTTCTCTCAGTTGGGAATGGGAAGTAAATATTTTGAGGCTTAAATGTACTCACCTTCTGGAGAGGTTACTGATTTCTTTTCCCATAAATTATGTATCAGTACTTTATTACTGACTCTGAAATTAAAATCTGTAAAATTAAAAAACAAAGCTATCAATTGACACTAAAATGAGTAATGAGACTAAAAATGACAAAATCTTAATATTTAATAAATCAATAGCTATATTATCAAACTGAGTTTCTATTTGCCAAACAACTCTTTAATTAATTCTAAAGTATACGTATTCTTGGGTGAAACAGTCTCAGAAGTATATTCTATTCACATTTGATATGTAAAAACACAAGGAGCTAGAATGTAGGGAAAAGAACAAAAGTTTAAATAGAATGTGTTGAACTTACCCAGGCTCTTTATCTTTCTAGACATGCCCTTTTACATAGTCATGGCATTGAGTGTAGCAAAAAAAAAAAAAATCTCTCCTGAAATACAAACAAAGGCAATTTTAAATGCAGATAATACAGTTTTCTTAATTGTATGTTGATAGCCTTAATCAATTGTTCGTAATTGGGAATTCACATTAGAAACAGCTGAAGAATATGTTTTTAACATATTCATCATTAGAATTGATATCTAGGGATTTTATTTACTCAATAGGTTTCCAATGGTATTTAGGCAAGAGGATTTTGAGAATGCTTCCCATATGTTCAATTTTGTACCAAAGATTTTAAAAAGTATATAAAATTATTATTTCAAAACATATGTCACTTCTATTCACTTTCTGATAAAATGGTTTGTTTTGAAAAGGAACAGTGAATATTGGATTAGATAATGGTGAGTGTGTTCGTGTGTTCCTCAAGGGCAGTATTAATACCCATCTGGATCAGCCTCACAGTAGGAATATCAGCCTAGTAAGAAGATTGAAGTGGAAGGATCACTTGATCCCAGAAGGTCGAGGGTGAAGTGAATAGTGACCGTGCCACTGCAACCCCAGCCTGGGTGACAGAAACAGACCCTGTCTCAAAAAAAATAATAAATAAAATAAGTAATGTGTGGGTGTTTCTACACTATATTCATGGTTTTATACATCAGTAATACTTTTCTTTAAAACTTCTGTAGTTCAAAATCTCAACACATTATAAAAATGTAATAAATGTAATATTGGCTTTGCCTATTTAAATAGAGAAATCAACAAATCAATATTTTTTGCTTAACTGATTCACTGGCCTTCATGTCTGTAATACTCAAGTATATGATTATTGCAGTGATCTGAGTAATGGCACGTTTCAGATGAAATTTCTTTAATCCACATATCTAATTGAATTCTTCTTCCTCCTTCAAAGAGGTAAAGAGTATAATAAAGTTTTTCTCATACTTTTTAGTATGTTTACTACATATGCATGAATCTATAATCACTATATAGTAATGCATTTTATACTTTTAAAAGTCACTTAAAAGCAACTGTATATAATATATAAATATATATATAATATATATCATATATATATATATATATATATTTTTTTTTTTTTTTTTTTTTTGAGAAATAGTCTTACTCTTTTGCCCAGGCTGGAGTTCAGTGGAGTTCAGTGGCCCAGTCTCAACTCACTGCACCCTCCACTTCCCAAATTCAAGCGATTCTCCTGTCTCAGCCTCCTGAGTAGCTGAGACTACAGGTGTGCACCACTACATCTGGCTAATTTTTTGTATTTTTGGTACAGATAGAGTCTCATCTTGTTGGCCAGGCTAGTCTTGAACTCCTGACATCAAGTGATTCCCACACCTTGGCCTTCCAAAGTGCTGGGATTACAGGAGTGAGCCACCACACCTGGCCTGCAATTTATATTTTTATCCCAAATTATGTTTGTGAGTTTCATCTCCATTGATAGAGCTCTAGGCCATCTTTATCACTGCTATTTACTATTCACTAAATGGATAATCTTTGATGTGTATATCCATCTTTCTGTTAACAGATAATTAGTTTTTTAACTATTTTTTCCTATTAGAAACAATGTTGCAGTAGCATTTTTGTACATATCTCTAGTCTATACATATGGAATTGGATTTGTTGAGTCACGTAGTATGGGTGGCTTCAGCTTTATTAAATATGAGCAATCTGCTCTTTCCTGACTGATGTATAATTTATATTCATCAGCAGTGTGTAAAAGTTCATATTGGTCCTCACCTACTCAAACACTTGTATTAGCTGACTTTAAGTCTTATCAATTGGATAAGAATGAAATAATACCTCATGTTGCTTTGATTGCCAAGGCCCCTGACTACTAGTGAGGTAAAATACATTCTATACATTTAATCATTATTTGTGTTTCCTCTTTTATGAATCAATTGCCTGTTCCCATGGTTTGTAAACTTTTTAAGGCTTAATTTTTTTCTAGTTGACTCACAGGAGCTCTTGATACATTCATATCTTTATATATTATGAGACTGAATGTCTTCTGTTAAGTCTGAGTGCTCCCAAGATTACTTTTATATTAGAGAATTACCATAGCATGAGCTTAATGTTTGTAGGTTTAGATTCTGTTGAAGTTGGGATCCAGTTAGATCCAGGTGTCAAGGATGACCTCATATGTACCCAGCTTGCAATTTGCAAAGTGATATAGAAACATAAACTATAGAGTGAGTGGAAATAGATCCAAATGCTGATCTTGCCACATACCAGCTATAAGATTAGGATGTAATCTTTTTGTGGGCAAGGATTTTTCACTCTTATATTAACTGCTGTATCCTCAGAACTCTGAATGACTGGCCCATAACAAATAACATGCCTGTGTATGGAATCTCATAGTGCAGATAGTTTCTCCCAATGTGCAGATGATTTTTCACTCATGGTAGCTCTTTTAACCTACACAAACTTTAAATTTTAATGTAACAAACTTCATTTCTAATATATTTCATATTTTTAGTATCCTTTAAAAACATTATTTAGACTAAGTTCATAAGGATATTTTCCCTTATTTCCTTCCATTAATTTCACTTTTCTCACAATTGTCTCTTATATCCACCTGGAATTATTTATTTATTTATGGAAGATCTATATTTCCAATTAATTATTTTCCATGTGATAGCCACTTCCCCTAGTACCATATTTTGAGTTTATTCTTTTCCATTTTACTTGTACCAGTGTTTTCCATCTCTATAATTTATCCATTTTCTATATATATACATGTATCTCTTTGCAGGTTTTAACATTTGATTTTGCAAGTCTAATTTTCCTGTAATTATATTAATACCACACAATTTTAATTATTTTAAATTTAAATAAGACTAGATATTTTCTTGGAAGAACAAGCCCTACCACCTCCCACCACATACATATTCACATCCCTGACTCCCTCATCTACAGGTTCATTTGAAACTTTTCCTGAATATCCACAAAAAATTCAGATTAAGCCTGAATCTTCCACAAAATTCTCTCAGAATAAGTACAATTTTAACTCTGCATCTTACTATTTCTGAACTTGTATGTACCTATTTATGCATTATAGATCAGGTTTAAATTCATTAAACTTTGTAATTTTCTTCAAGATTTTTAATAACCATTATTAAAATAATTTCTAGAAATCTTATACTTTTAATGGCTATTGTAAATGATATATAGTCATGTGTTGCATAAGAATATGTTCTGAGAAATGCATTAGGCAATTTCATTGTTGTGCCATCACAGAGAATACTTATGGAAATCTAGTGATATAGCCTACTGCACATCTAAGCTATATGGTATGACCTATTGCTCTTAAGCTACAAATGTGTATGGCATGTTACTGTACTGAATACTAGAGGTAATTTAATTTAACATAGTAGTATTTGTGTATCTAACACATATGTAAACATTAAAAAGGTACACTAAAAATACCGTATAAAAGATATAAAGTGGTTACCCTTTATAGGGCACTTACCATGAATGGAGCTTGCAGGACTGAAAGCTGTGGATGTATTAGTGAGAGGTGAGTGAATATAAAGGTCTAGGACATTACTGCACATTACTGTTAACTTTATAGACACTGTACACATAGGCTAGATCAAATAAAGTTTTTTAAAAAAATTCTTTCTATAGTAATAAATTAACCTTATCTATGAATTTTTTACTTTATCAACTTTGTAACTTTTTGACTCTTGTAATAACACCTCACTTAAGACACAGACACATTATATAACTGTACAAAAGCATTTTCTTTCACTATATTCTTGTTCTATAAGCTTTATTCTATTCAAAATTTTTTTAACTTTTTAAATGTTTTTGTTAAAAACGAAGACACAAACACACATGTTAGCCTAGACCTAAGTAAGGTCAGGATCCTCAGTCTCACTGTCTTCCTCCTCCACATCTTGTTCCACTGGAAGGTCTTTAGGGGCAGTAACAGGCATGGAGTGGTCAACTCCATGAGAACAATGTCTTCTGGTATATCTCCTGAAGGACTTGCCTGAAGCTGTTTTATAGTTAACTTTTAAAAATATATCTAAGTGAAGAAGTATACTCTAAAATAACAATAAAAAGTATAGTACGGTAGCTACATAAACCAGTCACTTATCATTATTATGCACTGAGCATAATTATATGTATTATGCTTTTATACCACTGGTAGCACAGTAGGTTTATTTACACTAGCATCACCATCCTCACAAATATGTGAATAATCTATTGCATCTATTGCACTATGACATTAAAACAGCTATAACCTATGACATCAATAGGCAACCAGAATTTTTCACCTCCATTATAATTTTAAGGTATCACTGTTGTATATGGGGTCTATCATTGACCAAAATGTTGCTATGCAGTGAACAACTGTTTTGTGAAATCACATTTTTTCTAATAATTTGTTAATAATATAGTATAATGCAACTGATATATTTTATTGACATTAGTTAGCAATCTATTTTCTAACTTTGGTTGACTTTTTTTTAAAGTAAAGAATCATATAGTGTATAAATACTGACAACATAGATTATTTCTGCCCAAACTGTACACCTGCATTTCTTTTTCTATTCTTACTGGGTTATGTAGGACTTTCAGTAAAATATCATAAAATAATATTGAAGATCACCCTTGTCTTTTTTCTTCTGAACTTAGTAAGTAAATTCAAAGTAATTAACATGGCCTGATAATTATAAAAAAGTTTTCACTATTAAATATGAGGCTTCCTATAAGTTTTGATAGCTATCATTGATGAAATTCAGGAACTTGCCTTCTACTGTAATATAAGAGGAATTTTGTTGTTGTTGATTTACCTTAGTATTCGTGCAAGTTTTGACTATGAAATTGCCATAAACAGTCTTTTAATATCATTCATTTTACTTTTGCATATATCTAAAATTAGAATTGTTGCTATGCAGTAGGATATGCTTAAGTTTAGCAGAGATTGTCAAAATATTTTGCAAAGCAATTGTACCAATGTACACTCTCACCTGTAATATATGTTTCAGTTGCTCCAATTATCAACACTTGTTAATCCTTTTATTTTTAGACATATTAGTAAGTGTATAGTCATAATTTATCTTGGTATTAATTTGCATTTCACCAATTACTAAGGCTGTTCAGCAATTTTTCATATAACTGGAGGCATAACCATTTTATCAAATATGTATTTAAATTGTTAGCCTACTGTAATTTGCTTTATTTTCTTCCTGATTTAAAGAATCTCTGTGTTTATTATGAATATTGAGACAGTCATGTAAAAAGGGCTCCCTGGATAATCTCCCACTGGTCTGCTCACTGGGAGGACAGGGTGGGGCCTGGGGAAGTTTGAGCCCTTTGTGGTGGGAAGAAGCCTGGTCTCTCCTGCTTCTGATGATAACCTGGGATTCAATCTTTCAGATGGGGGTGTAACAAGAACCCCTCTTACTTTGCTGTATTGTTTTTCCTTTTTCCATTTCACCCAATAAATTCAACACAATAAATAACCCCCTCATCCCTTCAAAGTGTCTGCGAGCCTAGTCTTTCCTGGTCATGTAACAAGAACCTGGTTCTTCCTACAACAATATTAGTAGTTTGTCAAAAAAGTATTTTGAAATATAATATGCTAAGTGATGACTTGTCTTTTAATTCTCTTAATTGAAATTTTTAAAATAGTGACTTTAGTGAAGATAATTTCTCCTTTTTAGTAAGGTTCATATTATCAAAGTTTTCCTTAGTATACTGAGCTTTTAAATTCTCTGTAAGATATCTGCCAACTCAAAAGTCTACTTTTCACATTTAAATCTCTAATACTTAAAAAAAATTGTTTTTAAGTTTTGGATTTTCAAGAAAACTTTAACCGTACAACTTTTTTATAAAGGCCACAATCTATTTCCCCTATTATTAACATCAGTATGGCACATTTGTTATAATAACAATCAAATGTTGATATATATTATTAACTAAAGTTGAAAGTTTATGCAGATTCTCATAATTCTACCTAATATTCTTTTTGTGTCTAAGGATCTCAACTAAGATGCCATAATACATTTAGTTGTCATGTCTCCTTAGGTTCCTCTTGGCTGTGATAGTTTCTTACCTTTTTTCTGTTCTTGGTGGCTCATGCCCATAATCTCAGCAATTTGAAGACTAAGACAGGAGGAAAATCAAAACATTTGAAGAACACAAAATCTTTCTCTCCATCAACAAACAAAAAAAAATCTATTTTTGACCAAAGAGGATACCAAGAAACTGGAAATCATGTAAAATGATTGAATTCCACAACAATAAATAAGAAAATGATAAGTAGATCTATAAAGAGTTATTTCAAAAAACATCAGAGAAGGAAATTTAATTCATAACTGAGGAAAACTCTTCCCAGAACAGCAAGCATCAATCAGGGGATGGACAGATACAGAGACAGAAGAGAAGACAATACTTCACACTGAATTAAGTATATGTAAGCATGGAGTTGAAGATATTACAAACCACTTGGAATCAAAAATTCAAAAATAAAGAAGAAAAATCAATTTTTAAAAACGGAGGGAAAAAGTGACTGAACTCAGAAAACAGAACAAAGGCAATAATAAATTTGTCTCAGAAACAAATGGAAAGTTAGAACTGGTCAAGAGAAAATATACTGAAAGAAAAAAAAATGATGCCAATAAGAAAGGAAGCAAATGGGCAGAGATCTGTATGATAAAGTTTGTATACACCAAAACATATCAATGATATTTTTGATTTAGTGAATAAAACTTATACCATTAAGAAAATAATTTCAATGAAATTCATTGATACTTTAATATTTAGGTAAAGAAATGAGGAATATCTTTACATATATATTTCAATTTAGTAGTGTAGAGCTGTATGACAGTCAGGAAATTTGATTTAGATATGTTAATTGCAATATAGTTTGACTTAATTTTTAGTTTAATTCAAGGTAAGGCAGTTATATCAGAGAATAATACCACTACACACACTTTATTGGAAATAACTCATGCAAAATTATTAAGAATGTATTATTTATGCAAGGCATTTTACCTTCTATCTTAAATTTATGTTGACTATTATTTAGAGGTTTTTAGGACTTCATGAGAAATTACTGCACTTACTAGTAAAATATACAATTTAATCCCCTGGCATTTTCCAGTTGATTAAAAGTGCTCAAAAAGTTTTTAAGGGATCCTTATATCAACGTGATATAAATATATATATCATGATATATGATATACATAAATCTATGTATCATGATATATGATATATATATTTAACCTCTATAACAATTATAAGTATATAAACTTTCTGAGTATAGAAGATAAACATATTACATAATGATAGAGATCTGTTCATTTAAAGAAAAAAATATTTATACACAATATGTTTCCATGTAATTGACTGATTTACTGTGTAAGCATGACTTCACACAAAATCCAGTAAAATCATTTTGATGAAACATACTTGCTTCATAACTAAAAATTTTCATATGAATCAGTACAAGTTTGGTAAGTCATTATTTTACCCAGCAATAAAGATGTACCAAAATATCTGAAAAATATTTTTTGAAACATTTGACATTAATCAAGATAGGCTCTTTTGTAATCTCCAGACAAAACCAAATATATAGGATACAGAAATAGATTTTATCATAATGGGGTTTTTCACTATCATTATAATATCTGACATTTTCTATGAGCAGAATCAGGGTAAAGTTGACATTGTGGAATGCAGGGTGGAAGGAAGTGGAAAAGACTTTTCACCCAGGTTGTGCCTTTGGAAGCACTGAAAATGTTAGGGCTTACTTTATGGTGATGAGGATCAGACTTGCTGACTCTAATATCTTGAGTCACTTCCCAGATGTCTAGCTCCTACAATAGAATAAATCCCATAATGCATGTAACTTTGACTAGTCATCTTTTATGATTCACCATTTCCTAAATATATCATTAATTCTGAGATATTTTAGGAACAGGTATTTATGCCATTGAAGATTGTGCCACAAGGATTCTACATATACATTACTGGCTTCAGCTAGTGGATAACAAATTAGTTATTCTCCAGTTTTTTCATGAACAATGTCCTATAAGCTTTTCCTAATTGGGTTAGAAAATAAAACTCATTTGCACAACTTGGAACAAGGCAATTTGATTGAATTAAATCAGGCATGAAAAAATCAATAAAACTCACCAATTCAAATAAATTAGTTCCAACAAACAGACTGAATCAGGTTAAAGAAAAAATGTCAAAGCTATTAAAACCAAAGAAATTTTTTTAACTTCTCCTGTGCTGATTCATTCAAAATTTCAAAACCCAGGAACGCACATAGAGGAAAAGACAAGGAAAGTTGCATACGTGCTTCATTCTGGCACGAATAGTAACAAAAAAACTTCAAATGTACATGTTGTTGGAAATAACCATCATTTTTCTATATTGTTGGGTTTTCAGAAGCTGACAAATGATTTATGTCAGAAGGTTGGATCGTGGGTATGGTCAATGTGGCAGGTCTTAAACATAAATTGGGTCAGCTAAGGCAAGCAAAGCTGTTACTTTTGTTGAAACCAATCTCCATTAATGCCCCATATTATCAGATTTGAATCCTTGCACCAATCAATAAAGAAGCCATCATTGTTTTTGTAAAACTGATTATTCATCTGTATCAATATTTGGTAATTTTCAGCTGTGCATTGTCATTTCAAAGGCCCTTTATTAGTATGAAAATTGACAGGAGAAAATTGTGTTTAAGATTGCTGAAAGGCACTTAGCAGAGATGGTTAAGACTACACTGATAATCTTTCCAAGTCCCAGATGTTAGATGGGCAAAGGCATTTTGCAGAGGTCCTTGCACAGCTTCACATGTATGTGACAGACAGTACCTGAGCAAGCCCTGCTCATTGGCCACCCCTCCACACTCTCATTCCCTTCCAGCTCCTATCATCCTTTTCTGCTGTTCATTCCTCCTGAGACACAGTTCATTTCACCACTAAAGCTATCTAGTTTACCAGAAAGCTGTGTCTTTTTGACAGTAAGTGTAAAAGAAGGTTTGATCCACCTGATTATCCAAATAGCAAAGGAAATATTTAACTCTAAGTCTGAGGACAGGATTCAACCCCAGGAGAAGCTTAGCTCCAGAGCAGTCAGTGCAGCTGTTTCCTTTGCCACATACTCAGTCCTCAACTGTACATGATTTAAACTTCTCAAGTTGTCTTGGGATCGAAGAAAACAAACATGAATCAAAGCTATGTTTTTCAAAGACAGGAAACTAAAAATTTCTTAGCAAGGAAGAACAAGCAATCTGGAAATGAAGATCGGAGAACTAATAGCTAGAAGCAAAGTGTTAAAGGCTGTCATTCATTCTCCTGCAGTTGATAAAAGATGTTCCAGGCAGAGATTAGAGAATCCACATGTATGGACAGCCTACAATGTGACCATCAGCACTCCACTATATGGTTACATTTAACACTCTCTACTAGGTACATGTTAATATCCCTCATTATGGGTACAAAAATCATAGCCTTATAGACAGAACTTTGCTCAAAATCATACAGTTGCAAGATATTGGTTCCATTAAAATAGTTTTCTTCTGTTTTACACCATAGTAATAGATCTCATTTATTTAGATGCTGAGTGCATTTTTGAATTTTGCAGTGTTATATTAACAACTTAGTACATATAGGGTTCATATTAATACCTGAGAAGATTAACTCTTAGAACTACTACAATCTTTACTACGCAGCTCTAAATGGAAATTGTCCTATATGGAAATTGTCACAAAGGACAGAAATTAACAGACCTAAGATTTAGTTCTAAGTATGCCTGTTATAACCTATAAGAATGGCAAACCTAGAAAATTAGATAAGAAGTCCTTATAAAATGTGGATGGACAAAGAGCATCATGCACCTATGAGAGGAATATAAGATCCAATTGTCTATTTGGAGAGCAGTCTAACATGACTTAGAGAATTTAAATATTCATATACCTGAAGTGATCATACAACTTATCATCAAGCCCAAAACACTTTTTTAGAGGGAAAAAAGTAAGAATAATAAAAAAAAAATAGCTGTTACAGACTGTTTGTGTCTTTCCAAAAATTTACATGTTCAAGTCTTAATTCCCAGTGTGATCTAATTTGAACAGGAGGCCTCTAAATTAAATGAGCTCAGAGAGGTGGCACTCTGATCCAATAGGATTCATGTCCTTATAAAAAGATGCAAGAGAGTACACTCCCTCTCAATGCATGCCCCAAAGAGGAGGTCATATAAGCACATAGTCAGAAGGTAGCCTTCTCTAACCCAAGAACAGGGTCTTCGCTATAAACCAACACTGATAGCTCCTTGATCTTGAACTTCTCAATCTCCAAACCTGTTAGAAAATAAATTTCTGTTGTTTAAGCCACATTTCTTTACAGTAGCCTGAGAAGACTAAGACAATAATGAAAAATAGGGGTGAACATGACCCTCCCACTCAAATCAGGATGTATGGTCATCCCATATATATTGTACTACCATCAATCATGGGCTTGGGTATGTATTTCTGTTAAAGTTTTGCTCTAGTCCATCAGGAAATATGTGATTAATTGCTCATCACTGTTTGAGGTAAGCTGTCAGAAATCCTGAGTTAAATTTACATAGAGAAACATGAAGAAATCTCAAAAACAAAATGATGAGTAAAAAAAGAAACATGATACGATTTATAGTGCAATATTATTTATATAAATTTAAAAATATTCAGGAAAATGTCAGCAAACTGGAGAAAGTCAGGAAATCATTAGGAATATAGTATCTATCTATCATCTATCTATGCACACATACAATTTCATATTATAGTAATGGACACAAAATTATAAAATAATAGCCCAATATGTTTAACATCTGTGACCAGAACAATGATTCACTCAGTTTTAAGCACCTTAGTCCCATTTCCACATTCAAAAAAGAATAAATTATTAGTTATACACAGTGTTAAATATTATCACAGATATGAAAAATGAAGTAAAAGAGTAAGCTTTTAATAAAATGTGTTGATCTATTTTTGAGGTATCTATCACTCCCTTACAATGAATTCCAGAGGATGAGATCAATATATTAATAATTATTATGTGATTGTTGGTTGTAATTTTAAAACTTAAATAAGATATACCCTCATGAGAGCTTATTTATGAAAAAAAATTCATGAAAAATGTGAGTAGCAAGCAGAATAGATTCTTGAAACTATTCATTAAGCCAAGATAACTAGGTCTCAAAACACATCTGAAACCTGGGTTTGGGAATGGTCTCAACTATAGGCAACAGAAGATGAGTACATAAGCCATAATCACAGGCAGTTGATTTGTTTTTAATTTTGAAAGGTAGTATCCAAATTTATTAACATATTTATCACACATGCCTCTAAATAGTGTTTTGATAATTCCCAAAATTCAAATCCTCTGTTGTAGATTGATTACAAAAATGCCCCAATTTTTCAATTCTTTGGGTGTCCATGGTCTTTGAAATGTGAATTTGCAGCTTTTTCTACAAAGAGGTGGAATCTATTTCTCCAATCCTTAAGATTGGGGTTGGCTTATGACTTTTTGAGCCAATAGAAAGCAGTGGAAGTAGTACTGTGCTGGTTTCAAGTCTGGATTTCAAGAGCATTACTTTATACCTCGGAATCCTGCCATCTTAATGTTAACGAGCCTGGCTGGCTTGCTAGAACATGCAAGGCCACATGGAACAGAGACAAGCCATCTCAGTTGGAGTCATCCCAGGCCAGCCAGATCTGTGGTTTATGAGCTAAAGATAATATTGACAGGACACAACACAGTGGCACTTGGATAAATGAAAGGCAGAATTGTTTTGTTACTTACAGCTCCAAAGAGGAGAAGGCTGCCAGGCAGAGCCACACAGAGGGTTGCACAGAGGAACAGAGTAACAGCAAACTGAAGTTGTAGAGGGCAGTTTATATAGGGCAAGTGGAATGAAGTTAGCTAGGTCTAGCAGGCTTTCTGTAGATTGGCTAATTTGATTAATTTCATGGGCTCCAGGGCGTAGGGACTGGCCTATTGTCTGCTACATGACCCTTCAGCAATTAGGGCTGGTATATAATAGCTTGGAGTGTGAGAGTTCTGATAAGGGAAGTGTTTGGGATATAGACTTAATTAGCTGATCAAGGAAGAGAACTCACCAGCCTCTAGCAAGAGCTTGAAAACTGGGTCAAGACAGTATTAAAATACACATACACACACACACACACACACACACACACACAACTATAATTCAATCTCAGTCAATCCAGACATAGATTGTAAACATGGAAGTACATCAAAGGAAGATTAAATATAATAATAGACACCAGGGACTACTAGACACAGGAGGTGGTGGGGGGCGGAGGGCGGAGGTGGTGGGGGGCGGGGGGGCGGGGGTGGTGGCAGAGGCAAGGGTTGAAAAACTAACTGTTGGGTACTATTCTACTTCCTGGGTGATTGGTTCAATTGTATCCCAAGCCTCAGCCTCATGCAATATATCCGTGTAACAAACCTGCATGTATATCCCCAAAGCTAAAGTAAAGTTTGGGGCCGGGCGTGGTAGCTCATGCCTGCAATCCCAGCACTTTGGGAGGCCAAGGCAGGTGGATCACCTGAGGTCAGGAGTTCAAGACCAGCCTGACCAACATGATAAAACCTCGTCTCTACTAAAAATACAAAAAAATTAGCCGGGCATGTTGGTGCACACCTGTAATCCCAGCTACTCAGGAGGCTGAGGCAAGAGAATCGCTTGAGCTTGGGAAGCAGAAGTCGCAGCGAACCGAGATCATGCCATTGCACTTCAGCCTAGGTGACAAGAACAAAGCTCCATCTCAGAAAAAAAAAGAATTAAAATTAATATTGAAATTATAAAAAGTTAAAAATTAAAATCCAAGAAAAGAAGGGATATAAAAAAATAAGCAAACAAGATCAGAATCACTGCTCACTGAATGCAGCCCATAATTCTGACCCACAAAATTATAGTTAAATAAATGGCTATTGTTTAAGACTGCTAAGTTATGGGGTGATCTGTTATTAAAAAAAAAAAAGCAAAATGATACCATCAGATGATGGAAATTTGTCACCACCAAGAATATTCAGGAAAATATGCCACAGCTCCAAAAGGCCAACAAGGAAAGTCATAGTCTCTCAAGGACATTGCTTAGAAGGAGTTGCCACAGACTTGAATAGTTACATATAAAAATTAGTTGTGTAAACATTATAATCACATTACTTTACAGTAATGATTTATATCTGCAACAATTTAGCAAATATATCTTCCTCTTTCTAAACACAATGATGCATTGGCTCAATTTGCAATTCAAAACTAATTTAGAAAGAAAATGGCTAAAGAAAAGTAATAACATCAAAGATTTCAATGTACAATGTACTGCCATCTATATATCTGAAGGCCTGTAAAATATTTTATGAAAGATTCTCCAACCAATAAAATAATTATATTGCTTAAAGGGACATTGGAGCACTTGGAAAACACCAAGTAATTGCTCAAAAAAAAAACACAAATCTACCTGGTCTATTTCTATGTATCACTAAAGATCACTGATGTGGTCAAAGGAACACAGAACTAGTAATCTAGAGTAATTAGTGCCATCATTGATGTTGCTAAAAGCTGTATGATAATTGGATGAGACTTGTGGGGGACAAGTCTTGGGACAGTGTGAGTGTGTTTTGCATGCACAAATATAAATTATTTTTTACTATAGAATAAAGTGGTAGAATAGTGATGGCTGCAAATTCCTTACTAACTCTCCCATTGAGGAGTGGAGTCTAATTTTTTTTCCCTGTGAATTTGTGATGGTCTTTGTGACTTATTTGAGTAAGAGAATTTAGAAGAAAAAATATTCTGGAACTTTGTGTATTAGATCCAGAGATGCCTCACAAATTCCACCTCGGCCTGTTGGAATGCTTGCCCTTGGGATGCTTTTTCTCAGAACACAGCCGTGATGATGGGAGAAGCATAAGCCACCTGGAGAAATTACCATGCGTAGGTGCTCTGGTCAACAGGCTCAACTGAGCTGCCAGTCAGTAGGCAGCACTAACTGCCACCAAGTGAGAGCACCACCTCAGATGTTTAGCCCAGTGAGTCCTTCAGATGACTTGAGCCATGGCTGCCTTTTGACAGCAACTACATAAAAATCCCAACTGAACACTACTCAGTTGAGCCCAGTCAACCCACAGGGCTAAAAAAAATAATAAATCGACAGAGAGGATCCAAGATGGCCAAATAGGAACAGCTCTGGAGTGCAGTTCCCAGCAAGAACAACGCAGAGGGTGAGTGCTCACTGCATTTCCAAACAAGTTTTCACTGCCCACAGACCAGGAGATTCCTGGGCTGAAAAGTGCCACAAGTTTTCAGCACAGCTGGTGCTGTGGGTTGGCACATAGAAACTCATACAAATCCAGGTGGTCATTTCAGCTGGTGCCTGGAATGCCTGGAACACAGAGCGACCCATTCAACTGAAAGGGAGGGGGCTGAGACAGGGAGCCAGGTGATCAGGCTCAGCAGGTACCACCCCCACAAAACAAGAAATCTGAAACGTTCAGGACTGAGAGTTTCACAGCAAGTGCAGCTGGACCCAGGATGGTCCAGCTCAGTGGGGGGAAGGGCAACCACCACTACTGAGGCAGTCCGCCACTACCGCGGTAGGTCAGGTCTGCATGGAACAATGGAGCTCCCAGCACAGCACTTGAGCTCCTATAAGGGACAGACTGTCTCCTCAAGCAGCTCCCCGACCCCTGTATACCCAAACAGACACCTCATAAAGGAGAACTCAGGCTGACATCTGGTGGGTACCCTTCTGGGATGAAGATAACAGAAAAAGAAACTAGCAGCAATCCTTACTGTTCTGCAGCCCCCACAGGTGATCCCCAGGCAAGCAGGATCTGAAGTGGGCCTCCAGCAGTCCTGCAGCAGAGGGGCCTGTTAGAAGGAAAACTAAGAAACAGAAAGAAATAGCTTCAATGTCAACAAAAAGATCATCCACTCAGAGACCCCATCCAAAAGTCACCAATTACAGGTAGATAAAGCCACTAAGATGGCAAGAAACCAGCACAAAAAGGATGAAGACACCCAAAATCAGAATGCCTCTCCTCCTCCAAGGGATCACAACTCTTCACCAGCTAGGGATCAAAGTTGGATAGAGAATGAATCTGATAAATTGACAGAAACAGGCTTCAGAAGGTGGGTAATAACAAACTTCTCAGAGCTAAAAGAACATGTTCTAATCCAATGCAAAGAAACTAAGAACCAAAAAGTTTACATTAGATGCTAATCAGAATAAACAGCTTAGAAAAGAATATAAATGACTTGATGGAGCTGAAAAACACAACACTAGAACTTCATGAAGCATACACAAGTTTCAATAGCTGAATCAACCAAGCAGAATAAAGGATATCAGAGATTGAAGATCAACTCAATGAAATAAAACAAGAAGGCAAGAATAGAGAAAAAAGAGTGAAAAGAAATGAACAAAGCCTCCAAGAAATATGGGATTATGTGAAAAGACCTAATCTACGTTTGACAGGTATACCTGAATGTGATAAAGAGAATGAATCCAAATTGGAAAACACTTTTCAGGATATTATCTAGGAGAACTTCCCCAACCTAGCAAGGCAGGCCACCATACAAGTCCAGGAAATACAGAGAACAGCACAAAGATATTCCTCACGAAGAGCAACCCCAAGGCACATAACCATCAGATTCACCAGGGTTGAAATGAAGGAAAAAATGCTAAGGGCAGCCAGAGAGAAAGGTAGGGTTACTCACAAAGGGAAGCCCATCAGACTCACAGCAGATCTCTTGGCAGAAACCCTACAAGCCAGAAGAGAGTGGGGGCCAACATTCAACATCCCTAAAGAAAAGAACTTTCAACCTAGAATTTCATATCCAGCCAAACTAAGCTTCATAAGTGAAGGAGAAATAAAATCCTTTTTGGACAAGCAATTGCTGAGAGATTTCATCACCACCAGGCCTGCCTTACAACAGCTCCTGAAAGAAGCATCAAATAAGCAAAGGAACAACCAGTACCAGCCACTCCAAAAACATAACAAATGGTGAAGACCATTGACATAATGAAGAAAATGCATCAACTAACAGGCAAAACATCTAGCTTGCATCAAAATGGCAGGATCAAATTGACACATAACAATATTAACTTTACAAGTAAATGGGCTAAATGCCCCAATCAAAAGACACAGACTGGCAAACTGGATACAAAATCAAGACCAATGGGTGTCATGTATTCAGGAAACTCATCTCACATGCAAGGACAAACCTAGGCTAAAAATAAAGGGATGGAGGAAGATTTATGAAGCAAATGGAGAGCAAAAAAAAGCAAGAGTTGCAAACCTTATCTCTGATAAAATGGACTTTAAACCAACAAAGATCAAAAGAGACAAAGAAGCACATTACACAATGGTAAAAGGATCAATGCACAAGAAGAGCAAACGATCCTAAATATACACACACCCAACACAGGAGCATCTAGGTACATAAAGCAAATTCTTAACAACCTACACAGAGACTTAACTCACACACAATAAGAGTGGGCGACTTAAACACTCCACTGTCAATATTAGAAAGATCAACAAGACAGAAAATTAATAAGGATATCCAGGACTTGAACTCAAAACTGGACCAAGCAGCTCTAATAGACATCTACAGAAATCTCCACCCCAAATCCACAGAACATACATTCTTCTCAGCACCACATCACACCTATTCTAAAATTGACCACATAATTAGAAGTAAATCACTCCTCAGCAAATACAAAAGAACTCAAATAGTAATAAACAGTCTCTCAGATCACAGGGCAATCAAATTAGAACTCAGAATTAAGAATCTAACTTAGAACCACACAACTTCATGGAAACTGAACAACCTGCTCCTGAATGTCGACTGGATAAATAATGAAATGAAGGCAGAAATAAAGATGTTCTTTGAAATCAATAAGAATGAAGACACAACATACCAGAATCTCTGGGAAACATTTAAAGCAGTGTCTAGAGAGAAATTTATAGCAATAAATGCCCACATGAGAAGAAGGAAAGATCTAAAATTGACACCCTATCATCAAAATTGAAAGAGCTAGAGGAGCAAGATCAACAAAACTCAAAAGCTAGCAGAAGACAAGAAATAACTAAGATCAGAGGAGAACGGAAGGAGATAGAGATACAAAAACCTCTTCAAAAAATCAATGAATCCAGGAGCTGGTTTTTTGGAAAGATCAACAAAATAGACCACTAGCCAGATTAATAAAAAAGAAGAGGGAGAAGAATCAAATAGATGCAATAAAAAATGAAAAAGGGAATATCACCACCTATTCCACAGAAATAAAAACTACCATCAGAGATTACTACAAACAGCTCTATGCTTATAAACCAGTAAACTTGAAAGAAATGGATAAATTCCTGGACACTTACACCCTCCCAAGCCTAAACCAGGAAGAAGTTGAAACCTTGAAAAGACCAATAACAAGCCCTGAAGTTGCGGCAGCAATAATAGCTTACCAACCAAAAAAGCCCAGGTCCAGATGCATTCAAAGCTGAATTCCACCAGATGTACAAAAAGGAGCTGGTACTATTCCTTCTGAAACTATTCCAAACAATCCAAGAATCCTTCCCAAATCATTTTATGAGACCAACATCATCCTGATACCAAAACCGGGCAGAGACTCAACAAAAAAAGAAGACTTCAGGCCAATATCCACAATGAACCTAGATGCAAAAATCTTCAATAAAATACTGGCAAACGGATTGGAACAGCACATCAAAAAGCTTATCCATCATGATCAAGTAGGCTTCATCCCTGGGATGCAAGCCTGGTTCAATGTACACAAGTCTATAAACATAATCCACCACATAAACAGAACCAAAGACAAAAACCATATCATAATAGATGCAGAGAAGGCCTTTGACAAAATTCAACAGCCCTTTATGCTAAAAATTCTCAATAAACTAGGTATCAATGGAACGTATCTCAAAATAATAAAAGCTGCTTACAACAAACCTACAGGCAATATCATACTGAATGTGCAAAAGCTGGAAGCATTCCCTTTGAAATCCAGCACTAGATAAGGATGTCCTCTGTCACTACTCCTATTCAATATAGAATTGGAAGTTCTAGCCAGAGCAGTTAAGCAAGTAAAAAACATAAAGGGTATTCAATTAGGAAAGGAGGAAAAATTGTTTGTGTTTGTGTTTTGTTTGTGTTTGCAGATGGTATGATTGTATATTTAGAAGACCACATCATCTAAGCCCAAAATCTCCTGAAACTGATAAGCAACTTCAGCAAAGTCTCGGAATACAAAATCAATGTGCAGAAATCACAAGAATTCCTGTACACCAATAACAGACTAACAGAGAGCCAAATCATGAGCAAACTCCCATTCACAATTGCTAAAAAGAGAATAAAATATCTAGGAATACAACTAACAAAGGATATAAAGGATCTCTTCAAGGAGAACTACAAACCACTGCTCAAGGAAATAATAGATGACACAAACAGATGGCGAAACATTCCATGCTTGTGTTTAGGAAGAATCAATATTGTGAAAATGGCCATACTGCCCAAAGTAATTTATAGATTCAACACTATCCCCGTCAAGCTACCGATGACCTTCTTCACAGAACTGGAAAAAACCACCTTAAATTTCATATGGAACCAAATGAGAGCTGGCATAGCCAAGACAATCCTAAGCAAAAAGAACAAAGCTGGAGGCATCATGCTACCTGACTTCAAACTATACTATAAGGCTACAGTAATCAAAAGAGCATGGTACTGGTAACAAAACAGACATATAGACCAATGGAACAGAACAGAGACC